>OW386541.1:24849799-25003642 GCA_936435175.1 Glyphotaelius pellucidus | reverse complement strand
CCCATCACTAAATTAATTATCGGTTTTCGACCGAGATAAACAAAGTTTATCTATGAATTTAAAATGTTTTGACATAAAATAATAAGATGAAGTGAGGTTAAGTTAGTGGTTCCACCGCATATTTACGTTGAATTGTTATTGATTAAAATTTTAAAACCATATTTTACATGTCAAAAATGAGTTTGCCCAAATCTGCTCTTCATTTTAAAGTTTTATCAGAATGCAATGCGTCAAAAGCGCGAACCGGTGTTATGAGGCTGCCTCATCACGATGTAGATACTCCTGTTTTCATGCCTGTTGGAACACAGGTTGTTATTTCTTCAAAGTATGATAGTACCTATAACAGATATGTTATATGAAAAATAATGGTCTATAAACTGAATTTCATTTTTTCAGGGAACTATGAAAGGAGTGCTCCCCGAGCAGCTAGAAAATCTCGGCTGCCAAATTATTCTAAGTAATACGTATCACTTGGGTAATAGGCCTGGTATCAATATTTTATCCAAAGCAGGAGGGCTCCATCGATTTATGGGATGGAACCGAGGTCTACTAACTGATTCTGGTGGCTTTCAAATGGTCTCTTTATTGAAATTAGCCACCATCACCGAAGAAGGGGTAAAATTCCAATCTCCCTACAATGATAGTGAAATAATGCTCACTCCAGAACACTCCATAGAAATTCAAAATTGCATAGGTTTGTTTTTATTATTATTTATAATTTTGGCTCTGAATACTGGTGCTGCAAGTGTGGGATAAAATTTATTTTTATTTATTCAATCAAATTTGTACAATTTTTTTATAACATTATATTTATAGAAGAAGGGCCTTAGACAGTTATAGGGTGTAAGGCCCTTCGTACATGGAGATACTTACAAGCTACATATAGGAACTACAAGTAGTCTACCGGTATGCTACTCTTTAATACTGGTTTCCGTACACGGCGCTATCCGAAATATACTGAACTTGATAATCACAAATTGATGATCAATCACAAATTTGAGTCGCATGAAACTTGAGTCGCTTGTAAGTATCTCCATGTACGAATGGCTTAAATCATTTAATATGTAATCCTGGCAGGCCAACGTCTTCATTTAAGCACCCCTTTCTGGATCTTAGTTCTTTACGCTCACATCGGCTTTGTGTTCTTTCAATAATGGATGACTTAGACATGACGACCCCTGAACCAAGTAGCAGCTAGTGTAGAAATGCAAATCAAAAGACCGCCCCCTCTGCTTGGAAGAATGCGGTGCGCCTGTTGGTAGTATATTTAGAGAGGCGAAGAATCTCAAGCAAGTTTCTAGATTAGTTTATTTACCATGTCTAGGTGCTGACATAATAATGCAGTTGGATGACGTGGTTCAAGCAACGCATCCGGTCCGTGAGCGCATTCAGGAGGCCACGGAGAGGACTTCCCGCTGGTTAGATCGCTGCCTACAGGCGCACAAGAATCCCACGGAGCAGAGTGTGTTCCCCATTGTGCAGGGATCTCTGGATGCAGAGCTGAGGGAGCAGAGTGCTAGGGACCATGTGAAAAAAAACGTTAATGGATTTGCTATTGGGGGATTAAGGTACAAATAGTGATAATATTAAATGTCAATTTTTATTTTAGTAAAACCTCAAATTGTAATATTTATTTAATGAAGACAATATTAGCGAAACTCAATGATGTATCTCAAGATGTGACCCTATCTTTTTCTGTTTCAGATTTTCAATTGAGTTTTGCTAATATTGTCTTCATTAATTAAAAATGAACTTAATATAGCGCCGTTTAGTGATTAGTACCCTTTACACGCAGAGTTCGGAGCGGGACGTGCCCCGCGCCACTTCAGGCCGCCGCGCAGAAAAGTCTCACAATGAACTGCGCTGTAAACCGTTATCTTACTTTCGGTCTTTACTTTTCTGCGCGGCGGCCTGAAGTGGCGCGGGGCACGTCCCGCTCCGAACTCTGTGTGTAAAGGGTACTATTAAATCACCTCAAGGGTGCCTTCTCTTTTTTTTGCAATTCAGTATATTGCTGCATTACCCAACTAAGCTAACCTAACCTAATAAGATAGAGGAGCTGAAGAACAATGGCTCCCCTCTTTAGCCACCATCGCACCACAACCACCATAATATGAAGAGAAGAATTTTTTACTCCAGGCGCGTTTTCAGTGTATGTTGACCCTTGCAACAAAGGTATATAACCGCTCTGCGTTAGAAAGGACATACCCTAGGTACACATCATTTGAATATACACTGAGTGCGGTTGTTTTCTTTCATCGTTTTGCTTGTATTATTAACAATTTAGATATTTTTTTCGGTCATTAAAGAAATTTCACAGGGTGCATTTAGTTGCATCCAACATTAGTAAGTAGGTAATAATATTTTTTTAAACGCCTTAATTAACCTGCGCTGTTTCACTATTAGAATTTTTAAATTTCCCTGAATTAAAAAAATATAGTGGTGATCTCAGAATATTCAATATTAATTTGTTTTAGTGGTGGAGAAGCTAAAGACGAGTTCTGGCCGATGGTCCATCTCAGCACCGACATCCTCCCTCGAGACAAGCCCCGCTATGTGATGGGGGTCGGGGTGGCCATGGACCTGGTGGTGTGTGTGGCTCTAGGGGCTGACATGTTCGACTGCGTATTTCCAACCAGGACTGCCGTAAGTTACACTGAATTTTTTTATCTAATACATAAAATACCCATTGCTCATTCCTATTTTTGTGGTTACTTGTTTCGCTTTAACAGCCTTAGAGCGTGTTCACACACAGCTATAAAAGATGTAGCTTGGCCTATTTCAGCATATCACTCGCCATATATTCCCACTGGGAATGTATGGCGAGCGATATGCTGAAATAGGCCAAGCTACATCTTTTATAGCTGTGTGTGAACACGCTCTTATTCTATGTCTAGAGGTGGCATTTGAAATTCACTCAGAGCTAATAAGAGATTTCTCAGGACAACCTTCATGGCAGAGCAGTTAGCTTAATTAACCCGGCATAAACAAATATACCACTTCAGTGAGATACCACCATAAAGTTGCTTGAATGGCTTTAATTTCGTTTAGTGACCACATCTGAATGATGACCGGACAACTCGGAATGAAACCAACTCAGAACCGTCTCAGATAAGGCATTTCGAGTGATAAAAAAATTGGTTAAATAGGTTACGTTAGGTTAGGATTATCGGCTAATTTAAAATTATTTTTTTCATTGCTTTTAATGACTTTTCAAGGAGGTGTTGAGTTGACTTTATTCTCAGTTGGCATGGAACCATCTGAGTATCTCAACCTTCCTTTTCCCCTTCTCCAACTTCCAGCACTCGATGGGAATTCTAGTTCAGATTGAATCATTTTGCATTTTGGATTACTTAGAGACACTACTAGCAGGTGTTGTATCGAAAATACTCTTTGTCTATGAAAAGTATGATTTTACCAAAAAATAATATTATGGGCAGGTAGAACTCAGGTTTGATTGAATGTTCATGTTTTAATTGCAGAGGTTTGGCTGCGCCTTGGTCAACACAGGGCAGCTAAATTTGAAGCAGAAAAAGTACGAGACCGATCTTAACCCGATAGACGCTGACTGCCAATGTTCTACCTGCAAACAGTACACGAGAGCCTATCTACACACCATTGTTACTGTGGAAACGGTCGCTTGTCATCTACTGTCTGTTCACAACATTGCATTCCAGGTATGATAAATATTTTGAACTCATTCCACTTATCCGCATCATATATTTATTATCATGCCCAAATTAACAGTGCACGCACTTATTTAAGCATTCATCTTGAAAGAAAATGCATGTCAAAAAGAATGCCACTAATGTGAAATATAATTATTATTTAAAGAAAGGGTTAAAAAAGAGTTTATCCCAAGAATAAAAAATTCTAATCCGTGTAGAAAAATTACACTTTCAAAAATATATTTTTCATAATTAAATAAAAGTAAATTGAAATCAAAATTTTTGTTTCAGTTAAATCTCATGAGAAGAATGAGAGAACACATCGAATTGGGGACCTTTCCTAGTTTTGTGAAAAAGTTCATGAGTGATCTTTTTCCCAATGGACAATTCCCAAATTGGATAAAGGATTCGCTGCTTGCTGTCAATATTGACGTAACAACTCCTTCATGATAAATAATATATTATTTGTATTGTACTATGTATATGTGATTCTTAACTAATAAATAGTTTTTTAAACCATTTTTTTATCACTCTAGTTTATAAACAAAATTATAAGAAATGAAAACAAAGAAATATTTTAAGAGTATCGTTTTATATTATTTTCTTGTTTCACATTTTGAAAGCAAAATAATGTGTTCACATTATTAAACAACTTTTCCGTTGGCGGAAGAAGTTTACTTAACATTACGCATTGAATTTGGTTATTTATAATATATTATAACATCGACTCTGGGAAGGAAAATGGCTAAAGCGCCATAAAACTATATAAGGTGCTTCATCCATTTTTCCGTACCAGCATCGATATATAAATTATCTAAAGCCAAAACTGAGAATTTGGATGCCAAAAGTAATACATTTTTTTAAATAAACTAACTTGTACGTAACAGAATTTCATACGTACATCAAGAAAATTTTTGTGGGGCCATTGTTGAAAATTGCAACTCGCAAAACAGATTGAGATAGAATTTACAAAACATTTTTCTTGTGATGTTGGTAGAAAGTTTATAGTCTGTATATCTCTTTTGGACAAATAATAGTAAGGGTAGGTAAGCCAGAGTAGAAGTGTAGCTTCCATGTCACATGAAATCATCAGAATCATTTCCTCCGTCATAATTGGTGCTCATGTTTTCTGGTTTCATCAGGGTGGTGTAACTTCTTACTTCAGCTTCCTCCTTTTTACGCTTTTCTTCGTCCTTTTCCTTGTCTTTTTGGTCTCTCAAGATTTTCTTTTTGTCTTCCCTCTCATCCCTGTCACGCTTTTCTCTCTCAGCTCTAAAGTCCACCGTCTCTTCTGTTTTTGTTTTGTTTAAACGATTCACTATTTCGTTGTTTCTCTTTGCAACTCTCATCTTTCTCACTTCTTTGTCTTTAAAGAAATTTACTTGGCCAGGCTGGAAATATTAAGTTATTTGTAATTATAATTTTCTTTATGATACTGTGTTAAATATTCAGAATAATTTTGTTCAATAAAGACATGGATAAAAATTACCTCCATCGCAGGTGTCTTTTTAAGATTTTCCCACATTGTGTACACAATGTCAACATCATTCATTTTGTTTCCATTTATGGAATTAGCTTTTACTAACTGACACGCATCTTCCAGAACAGCACTAGGGATATCATCAATGGACTGACCCTGCAATATTGAGAATGTTTAATATTAGAGATTCAAGCAAAAGAGCGGATTTTTTTTATTTCTTCAAAAGTGGGCTATCACTAGACATAGGTAAATATTTTACCGGAGCCAGTCTCAAATATACGTGAGCGGAGGATACTTTATCGACATGGAACCAGACATCTTCAGGCCATCCCCATTTAATCAGATCTTCATCTGAAAATATAGTAAAGATGGCAATAATTATTACACTTGTATAGGAAAAATCAGCTAACATATTATTTGGAACAAAATAATAAATCGCGGCCTGTGTCCAGGGAGTAAAGCTCTCGACTCACGATCTGGAGGAAGCAGCTTCAAATCCTGGTGTGCACAAATAAATTGTCTTATTTCACAATGTAATCATTTAAAATAATGTAAGGTATATTTGCGGCACGTTTCAGAGTGGAAGATACTTTGAGTATCGTCCTGATGTCAGACCACCATTCAGAATTGAAATGTTGCTTGAAATGACTTTAGCCGTTTTTGGTGACCAGATCTGAATAGCCATGTACTTCCCCACCCTCCTCTCCTCCCTCCGCCACAATACCCCGACATACACCAATTGGAGATGCCATAGTCACACTGGCTCCTGACAATTGGGAGCAGTTGTATTCACGTAAAAAAAAAAAAAAAGCTGCGTAGGACGGGGATAAAACTCTAGATAAGAGATTACGGAGGTAATTTTCAAGAATGAAAAGAATAAATTTTGACAGCGGTACAGGTTATGCATTTTATAAACAAAACACGCAAGACATACTTTCATATTTATCTAGTCCCATAAACAGGGTGACTGGGGGAGCGACGATATTGCTCGTAAAGTAAAACACCATTTTAAATATAAAATTTATGAATGATTACAAGAAATATTTATCCATAGGCAATACACACACACATGTCACTCTGGGTTTCAAGTTTGGTTTGGTTTGGATTGGAGCATAAATGAATTACATGAGATATGAGATTGGAGTGGATTGGAGATTTTGGTTTCTATTCTATGGAACTCAGCCATGGCTACCAACCAAACCAAATAAATACAGAGACAGCCGTGCTTCACAGACTCTAGTCAACATCGCGGCAAAGCATGTTGACTGCCACAAAATGCCTCTTTTTTTAAGTTTTCACCAGAACCCATATCTTACTTAGTGGTCGTTGATCTGTCAATAATACTTTACACTTTGTCTATGATGTTAAATGTTAAATAATATTTTGTCAGGAGCGTTTTCAAACTAAGACGAAATACAAATGCGTTTGACGTTTGATTCGTCTATATTCTGTAATAATGGTCTCCAAAGAAAGTCCTGATATGTTTGATCATAATTATCACGAAGGTAGACAGATAGAATGGGCACCATTAACATTAACCCTGGTGGAATATCCAAAAGGTTAGGAATATTTCTTGACACGTCCGAATATTTTTCACAAAACATCGATATGTACCGCTTTCGGTTAACAATAAATTATGAATTAAGGGTTTTTTCTTCACCCTTTTTTTATATTGTTGGTAAAATAGATTAGTTAAATATGCATTTATTATCTCTTGAAATTAAATTAAAAATCATTTGGATCGTTCAGTTATTTTTTTGATAAATTTTGTACCATAATCAAATTTCGGATGTAATCATGTTCATTTCGCATTTCAGGAGACCTCCTAGGAAAGATGTTCGCTATCTTAAGTCTTACACCTTTTGGCATTGGCGCTGGGTTTATAGCTCTAATATTATTTAGGAGGGATTTACATACTGTAAGTATTTAATAAAATATACATCATAATTTTTTCATTATTGTTTTGTATATTGTCTGTAAATGTACACTTTTTTATGTGAATGCTACGCAAGAGTTTCAACTGCTTCCAAATGTCTGGAACCAGTGTGACTATGGCATCCCCAAATGGGGTATATTGTGAGGCTGAAAGTAATGAGGAGGGGAAGGAGATGGGGAAGAGGGAGGCGAGGGAATACCTGGCTACTCCGATCTGGTCACCAAACACGGCTAAAGCCATTTCAAGCAACATTAAATTATGAATGGCGGTCTTACACCAGGGCTATACTGAGAGTATCTCCCACTCTGGAACGTGCCACAAATATACTATATATTATTTTAAATTAATAAATTGTGAAATATAATCAGCTAAAAAACATAGTGAACATTTTATTTAATTGATAAATGACCGTGGAAATGAAAACATTACTAATTAAAAAGTAACAAAAAATTGTTCATGGAAAGATATACATATTGCTTACACAGCCAAAGAAGGTTGTTTGTCTAGTGGATATACTTGTTTGAATTTTGGAATTTTTCCAACTTATTTTAAATGTCTTGTATATTTCTTATTTTTGAAGATGTTGTAAAAACAAATACCTTTAGAAACTAGATAAAATTACCTTTTAGATGTTTGTATTTTAAATATACTTTAGTATTTAAAAATTGCCATATTTTCAGCTTCAAACACGGAAAAAAATTGAAAAGAAAGCTTACCAAAAACCTTTTTAATCAAAACGTAGAGAAATTTAAAAAAATACAAAATTTAAAAACATTGTCCTCTTATTAAATGAATTTGGAAGAAAGCTGTTACTTATTTTTTTTTCTCGTTCAAGCAATTAAAAATTATAACAATTATTCCCCGAGAGTATCTAAAAAAATCTTGACATTTTGGATTCATTTTCGCACAACTTAAATGTTGATTTTTCGAATTTGGTATTTATTTACACACGCACAAGCCATTTATGTTATTAAATAACATAACTTTTATGGAAGTTTTATTACACTCAAGTGGATAAATAAAATTAAATGTCCCCCTCTGACCCCTCCACCATACGAAAGAAGAATAAAATTAAAAATAATTTATCCGAAATAACCCATATTTTTATGTTAACAAAATATTAATAATATAAATTAACAACATGACATTATTAAAGCACTAAAGCTGACAAAAATAACAGTAAATTGTGTTCAATAAGGAACTCCAGTCCAATTTTTTAAATTTTTTAAATGAATAATCACCTTCTAACTTAAATAACTGCACATTTATTTTTATTTTTATAGTTAAAATGTCAATGTTTTAATTTTTCAAGATCCCTCGAAAACCACCGTATCTAGTGTGACGTCATCATGACCAAAAGCTTTGGTTATTTTCAACAGATGTTGTCATTTTGTATGGAAGAAGCAATGAAACTATTCAATAAGTAAAACGTTATTTAGGTGGAATTATTTATTTATTACATTATATTATTATATTTTTTGATATTATTACGGGAGAGTGGTATAAAAATTGTTTGAAATTATTATTTTTTTAGCTTTACGAATCGAAATCAATATTATGAAAATCGAAGCATGAATTTTGTAGGCCACTGGAATCAGCTGTTCATCACCGGCCATTTTGAATTTCAGCATTGGAGCGTTTTAACAGATATTACTGGGCATTACGATCGTTTTTTGTGCAGTTAAAGTTTTTGAATATTTTAAATAATATAGATAAACTAATAGATATACTATATTTTTGATACTGAATTTAGGCCTAAATAATGTTTCAATAAATACAACAACCATTATATGTCTAAATCTCTATAAACCAATAACACGGAATGTTGACTAGCCTGTCAAAATTTCTTTACAATGTGACCACGTGACTGGAGAATTATGGATGCGGTGACGTCACCATTAACATTCCAATAATACCAACTAGAAAGCTGGCTGCATGCCCGCATGGCAGCAGAGCGTTCTGGTCGCTTGCGGGCTCAATAGATCGCAATTTCTGCAAACCCAGTCTGCCACCTCTTACCAGAACTGACGGCTCTCTAGCTAATACCGCCGCCGAAAAGGCTAACTTATTAGGCAAAATGTTTGCGGAAAACTCGACCCTCGATGATCAAGGTGCTATCCCGCCGTCGGTTCCTCACTGCGGTTTTCATATGAAAAAGCTGAGGATCCGGCATCGGGATGTACTCCAAGTCTTACGAGGGCTTGATGTTAATAAAACTAGTGGGCCTGACGGAATACCTGCCCTGGTATTGCAGAGGTGCGCTGCAGAAATAGCTCCAATTTTGACGAAGCTTTTCAAAATGTCCCTGAAGTTTGGGACTGTGCCCTCCGGTTGGAAAAAAGCGATCATTCACCCTATTCCAAAGAAGGGTGACCGCTCCAACCCGGCCAACTACCGCCCCATAGCGATCACATCTGTTCTGTCAAAAGTGATGGAACGTGTGATCAACGACAAACTGCTCACATACCTCGAGAAGAACAAAATTATTAACGACCGTCAATACGGATTCCGGCGGAACCGCTCGTGCGGTGATCTTCTCGCGTATGTAACGCATGTTTGGGGGCGGTGCCTGGAACGTTTTGGTGAAACCCAAACGGTTTCACTGGATATTTCCAAGGCCTTTGACCGGGTTTGGCACCGAGGGCTTGTCAACAAACTGCCTTCTTACGGACTTCCCGCATCCTTGTGTATGTGGATTGCCGACTTTTTGAGGGAGAGGTCAATTCAGGCGGTTGCTGATAGTTTCACCTCTTCCTCGCATTTAATAAATGCTGGCGTCCCACAGGGATCGGTTCTGTCTCCGACTTTGTTTTTGTTGCACATCAATGACCTCTTGACGTGTGCACCGATTCATTGCTACGCGGATGACAGTACAGTCCATGATAGCTTTTTGTTTGACAAACCTCCAAAGGGCTCACAAACCCCAATGGCTCGGAGGGCTTTGAAACAAAGAATGGACGGTTACCTCGAGAGTGTTTCCTCTTGGGGTAAGAATAACCTCGTCGAATTTAATGTTTCAAAGACCCAATCATGTCTGATCACGTCTAAAAGAGATCGAAATGATAATCTAGTCTCCTTCAACAGAAGCATTCTCCCGAACAGGCCTTCCATTGATATGCTTGGTGTAACTCTAAGTGACCAGCTCAGGTACGGGGGCTCCATCGAGGCCAGAGTTAAGTTAGCCTCTCAGAAACTGGGCATACTGTACAGGGCACGCAGATACTTTAATAGTACACAACTGCTAGCCCTGTACAAATCGCAAGTGCGCCCCACGGTTGAATTTGGCAGCCACCTCTGGTCTGGAGCCCCAAAATACCTGAAAAAAACCCTTGACTCTGTGCAGAAACGGGCGGTCCGTTTGATAGATTCTCCTAATTTAACTAACGGATTGCAATCTTTAGAGCACAGGCGCCAGGTGGGAATGCTGTCCTTGTTCTACCGGTATTACAATGGAAGATGCTCCGAGGAACTAGCGTCATTGATCCCCTCGGCACCGGTGCATAGTCGGGAAACACGCCAAACGCGCGCTCAACATTTGTACACAGTTGACATTAGTCACATGAGAACGGGTCGTTTCTACGACTCGTTCTTGAGTTCAACAGCTCGGCTGTGGAACGATTTGCCGGCCTCTGTGTTTCCTCCCTCCTACAATATGGGTCTCTTCAAGACCCATGTTCACTCCTTCCTCTCCTCAAAAACACCCTCCACACAGCATCCTCAAAGATGACATAGGCCCTGAGGGAAATTATTTTTTCCTCAGGGCCTCCTGTGTGGAGTTAATGTAAAAAAAAAAAAAAAACTTGACAGGGTGTTTTAATGACACGTTTTAATATTTTTTTTAAAACTCTATGTTTAATATTATTTAATAAAACTTATATATTCAGAATCAGCGTTTATTGGTCTATATGAACATATTTTTTTAAAGCCATAATATTTTTCACTGGAGTTCCTTATTATACGAACTAATATAATAGTGAATTGGTCAAGACAAAATATGGCCGCCGCGCATTCTAAATCTACCAAAGTTCAATGCTGCCAACATAAAAATGCCATTTTGTTATTAGTAACATTGCAGAAAATAAAATATACAGTCCTTACACAGTGTGGAACAGAAAAACCATTTAACGGTTGTTAAGTGTTTTTTTTATTAGTAAAGCTGAATATGTATAATCAAAACACCTGGTAAAATGTCCTTACTCGGCTTACTTCCTAATAGTTACATATTATTGAAATAACACTTCGTTTCAACTAGATTACTACAAGAAACCACTTGTAGTATTTAAGTTGAAATTAATTAATTAACCTTCCTTCCGCCTGTCGCACCTTTTTTTTAATGCGAGGAGTTGCGCGGGGTCGCCAAGAACCCCAAAAATAAATATGATTAAATTATTGTTAAAGCATGCATTTAATGTGTTATTTTAACTGATTATGGTCAGGTGATAAGGGCTGCATTGAAATAGAAAGAAATAATTAAAAATTAGATATTTATTTTTAATATAAAAGCTTAAAAATCAACAAAAAACTTTTTTTTTTTAATTTTTAATCATACTTATTTTAATAGTAAACTTTTTAATAAAATCTAAAAGATTTCTATCAAACTTATAACATTTGAGATCTTTTATATACTACTTAAAAGTAAGGAATCAGTGGGAACATTTAAAATGTACATAATTAGCATTTCTGTAAAACTTAGGTTTTCAAAGATCACACGCGACAGGTCGAGGGTTAATAATAATTGGCATCTGTAAAATTTCAGATAATATTTTTCATTGGCACCGAACTTTCACCTCCATTCTCAGTATTCATTTTATTTTCAGATCACATTCTTCATTGGTACGTTGGTGAACGAAGCAGTGAACATGGTGTTGAAGCACACCATCCGGGAAGCCCGGCCCACGGCGCGCTCCGGCATCTACAGCGAGTACGGGATGCCATCCTCCCACGCTCAGTTCATGTGGTTCTTCACCACCTACATCCTTTATTTCATATTCATAAGGTAAAGTTGAAAAAAGTCACATTCATCAAAAAATGATAATTCAAAATATTGCAATTTTTAAAAACTTTTAGAAAGTATTTTTCAGACACAAAAATCTCTAAGGTAATTTTATCTAGTTTCTATAAAGGTATATGTTTTTACGACATCTTCAAAAATAAGAAATATACAAGTCATTTAAAATACGTTCGAAAAATTCCAAAATTCATTCAGAAATTATTAACCAAACAGTTGTATACAATAGATAATACCATACAATAGGTAATATACCCCCCTCGGGCTGTATAAGCAATGTATATTTCTTTCTATGAACATTTTTTTTATTAGTAATGTTTTCACATCCACGCTCATATATCAATTGATTTTAGTAAGGCTGCAAGTTTCTCGGCGACAGGGTTTATTCTTAATCGCTTCACTCTCTAATAAACATTAAATGAGGCATCCAGTGCGAATTTATGCCAAATTTGTTTTCGAAAAAAAAAATCCAAAAAATGGTTTTAAGTACTTTTTATGATGGTAACATGGTGAAAATGTTATAAACTATTAAAAAATAATATGTATCTTAATTATAAGAAATCGACAGTGTCTCAAATATTAAAGCCATTTAAGAATTCAAAAAAGTGTCTCAAATATTAAAGCTATTTAAGAATTCAAAGTGTCTCAAATAATAAAGCCATTATTTAAGAATTTAAAAAGTGAAATTTGTAATATAGCTAATTTTTAAATTGAAGTGCAGCAAAAATTAAGGTTTTTGGGAGAAAAATTAAAGAAAAGTGTAACGAAAGACAAAATAAAACAAAAATACACTTTCAATTTTTTTTTATTTTTACTTTGGGTGTTATGAATTGAACATTAAATTAAAACATATTCGTCATCATCTATATGAAAAAATTGTGTTTCTTCAAAAGTGTCCTGATTTTCCTAGGAATTTAAGTTTTTATTATGATCTTAATTTTTTAATAAACCGTGATCCCCAAAACCTAACATGACTAAACCATTTCTGTAAATTAATGCAAGGATTGACTAATTTTTAGTATTAGGTATATGGATATTGAAGAATTTATTAAAAATTATTACTTTGTAAAAAAAAAGGTTTATTATTATTATTATGTATTTGAATTTATACATTTTTGGACTCTCCATGTATCAAAAATGGGGTTTGAGATTGCAAATTTCAATTAAAAAAATAAATTCTTGCTGCTACTAATTCACTGCTACACGTTGCAACGGATCACGTAATAAGCGCTCTGTCTCATCTGTATGGTGCTGCTAGAATGAGACGGAGTGCCTATCACGCGATGAAGTAGATTGTACCGTTTCCAGGAAGACTGGCGTTTAATAGATAAAATTTTACATTGCCGAAAGGCTGACACAAAAGTGTTTAAAGTCTTTTGGGTATGTGCTGACACATCCTGTATAATCTTTATTAGTAAAATGTTTGTTTCTAAAAAATATAATTTCTTATTCCAGGCTGCAACACATAAACGGCAAGTCCGTGATGTCACGCGTGTGGGTGGCAAGTGCGGTGGCGGCCGTAGTGGGGGGCGCCCTGGCGGTGTCAGCGGCGCGCGTCTATCTGCTCTACCACAGCCCACGCCAGGTGGCCGTGGGGGCAGCCGTGGGCGTCACGGCGGCCTCACTGTGGTTTGCCTTCACGCACCTGGTGCTTACACCGCTGTTTCCGCACGTCGTCAGCTGGTGAGTTAAACCCTTTAACTACTAGAATGCCGAGCTCCCGCGCCCCGGCACGTGCCGGCGGTAAAAAGAAGTAAATTGTAATATCTTACCAGATAATATGTTTAAGCATTTATCAACATTTTATTTTACATTACAAAAGTAGTTTCCCCAGAAAAGCTACTTACTCATATTCAGAGAATTGATTTTTTTTCTCTCATTTTATATAAAAAAAGTTAAATATAGAAATTCAAAGACATTTTTATGGATTTATCTTATTTTCATGAAGCTATTTATGTGTCCTTCACAACGATTATAAAATAATAGGATGTTTTCCTCTGTATAATAGTAACAGGTCGACGACGCTTCCACAATGGCAATGCAATTTTTCACAGGGAAAATAAATAAGCTTGCACGTGGTGAAATGCCAAGATAGAATACTATGAAATATTATTTCCTTGCTAAGTGAATAAAATACATTTTAGTATGCTAGGAGCATTTTTGAAGCCACTATAAAAAATATCATGAAATTTTGTCAAGGGCGGTTGAAATGTTAGCATATTGTGCTGGCGCTCGACGGGTGCAAATGTTAGATATTCGCAATATATAAACAAGGACTCAAAAGTCTCCATTACAGTTTACAAGCTACTAGCTGGCGAATTCACTATCTGATAGTAAACTCGTTTAGTGTAATCATATTTACCAGCTAACCAGCAGATTGTGAACAATCTACGAAAAAATTTGAAAGGGGGCTACTTTGCTCGCTACTAGCTAGCGTGTGGACTTTTTAGCTAGTAAACTAACCTTGTGATACCGTAGTTGCTAGTGAGCTAGCTGCGAGTATCTCAGTTTTCTACAAAATGTCGACAAAATTAGTTCGCGCAGGAGTCGTTATTTTAGCTCGTGTTATCAAAAAGGAGTTAAAAAGGACAGCAAAATGACACAGAAAAAAAGGGTACAGGGTAAAATCCTGAGTAGAAAGATGTGAGAAACATGGTGCAGCTAACTAGCAACATGTGGTTTCAACTCGCTAGCTAGTTTGCTACTGACCGAATGTCATCATCACAATTGCACTCGCCGATTCGCCCGCTTTTAAACTTGCCGGCTAGTATGTAGCTTGTAAACTCGCTCAATGTAATCGAGGCTTTAGACCAGAGATTGCCAAAGTGGTCCAGGTGGACCCCCAGGGGTCCACGGGAGACTCGACGGAGGTCCACGTAGGCATGATAAAAAAATGGGGGTCCACAAGTTGTAAGTGGGGGTCCACAAAATTTTATCTGGTTTCTTTTATTTATCTATTTATTTACACATATGGCACAACATGTGCCATTAACATAATTGACAAATCATATAAATAGTTCAACAATATGTGAAGAATAACAGGATAAATGTAAGTTAAATCTTAAAAAAAGCAAAGTAAGGAGTAAGGTATTAAGTCATAAGCTAAAGATAAAATACATAAAATGTAAAGTACAAATTATAAAGTATTAAGTAAAAATAAAAAGCTAAAAGTGAGAAAAAAACAATAAAATGTAAAATGTAGAAATATAAGATTTCTTTAAAATGTACGAAGATTCAGAAATAAAATATAAAAAGTAAAAAATCCTCATAGAATGATATGATAAATTTTAGGTACCTATGATTTCTAATGCATTAATACATTAGAAGTGCAAGTACTGGTAGGCATGTTATTTTTTTTATAAGTTTAGATAGTAAAGAACAAAAATGTTAGCTTGGCTTTACCTGTTAATGTAGGCAGATAGTACATTAGTATTTCGATGAAAAATGGTTACATTGAGCCCCGCCCCGTGCCCATATCCCATCCCGCCTCCCGTCTCTTATCACATTACGCCCCCCCCCCTTCGTTGTGACAGACCACAACTCCAGCCAATATTCAATACAACGCATGTCGAGTTTTGGGAATATGGTAGAAATGTTGCAGCAGGGGGTCCACCGAAACCAGTAAAATTTTGAAAGTGGTCCACGAGAAAAAAAAGTTTGGGAACCTCTGCTTTAGACCCTCTTCATGGGTAGCTTGTTGTCAAAGTGCAAGTAAGACCTCGAGGCAGTTTTTTTTAGTTATTTAGTTCTTTTGCACGGTGGGGGTCACAGGGAATCATTAAGGTGCATTTCATCTAGTCGCATTCAGTCTAGGTCCTCAGGCATTGCCTTGTGAATCTCATCAAAGGGAATGAAAGGGGCACCTACACCCAATAGTCACCCGGTGCATCACACCAAATTCACATGTATCTGTGTCTTTTGAGCCCTATACATGTATATTTTGAGCACTTTATCCTATTGATAGTGAGGAGCCAGGATTGAATTAAATAGTATTGTGTGTTGTTCAGGCGGATATCAGAGCTTCTGTTGCTCCGCGACACCACTCTCATCCCGAACGTGCTCTGGTTCGAGTACACTTCCAGCCGCCAGGAGGCGCGCGCCCGCTCTCGCAAGCTGGTGCCGCTGAAGGCGCAATGACGCGGGGGTGGAGGGGGCGGGGGCGGGCGCTGGCCCCGTGCGCCCAAGTGATGGCGGCTGGCGCGCCCTGCGCCGCGCGCCCTCGCCTGGGTCTCCCTTGCCCTGCCCCTGCTGCTCTTCATCCTCTACCAGAGGACCTAAACCCTCACAGAAACAAACCTCAACACATTCAAGGGCGAAAACTGATGTCGCAACTTATCGAGGCGGATGAAATTAACTATCTGAAAGTGTTTGATCAATTTTACCAGAAGTCAGGAAAAAATTGAGATTACTAACACAATTCTTTCAGTTTATCTCTTCAGTGCCTTAACACTACCGGCATCTGTGCTACCACGGCAACTAAACTAAACCAAGTGACATTATACTAAACAATGGACCCAGTGAAATAATGCTTTATATTCATTATTGTCTGTTATGGCAACTGACTAAACTATGCGACACAATTGTGTCAAATTACATATAATTAATTCAGTGGAATATGTGCTATTTGAATTATAAATTTGATATTTCTACTTTGTCGCAGATAATCTCAAGTTATCTGCTCAAAACCTGACAACAGAACTAGCGATATTAAACGGACCTGCCACCAAAAGCTTCATTGTAATTTCTCTTTTGATACTTGTATCATTTATGAGAAATAGGGGAGAGGTTACAGCGGAGTTATTAGCAGTATACCTTTACTAAGGGCACGCAGTTCATAGAGGCTGTAAAGCTGTGCACGTTCAAGGAAAAGAAGAAAGTAAATAGTTTCCAATGAATTGATGAAAAAAATTGTATTTTCTTTTTGAATTCTTCGGACATTCGCCGATTTAAACCTCTATGGACTAATGATAAGGATAATGTAACAATAACGCAACACTATATTTTTTGCAATATGTATGTGAAAATTTATTGTGAGAGTTCATTCACATTTTTTTTGGTCATTCTGAGAGGGGGTGACTGAAAACTCAACAACGTACTACTTTAACACCTCCTTTGAAATGAAAATAATAAAAGTGAGGAAAATATGTATTTTTTAAATTGGTTAAATAGCTTACGTGTGGTTAGGTAGCTATTTTCAAAAAAAAATTTGTAACTTTCAATAATTTTTCAAAGGGGTGTTGAAATGCCACTTTGTTGAGTTGTCGTGGAACCTTGGGAGGGGGCTAGGTCTCTCGTAAAATACATTCACATTTTATTACCACCAAAGAATAATGCATCTTCAACGAGCTTCGCAAGATATGCCGATGATATTATCGTAAAAATGTTAAATAAGTTAATTAATCTTTTGTAAAAATAATACTCAATTTATTAATAAAAATATCTAGAGAATATAAAACTCTAAAGAATAAAAATAATTTACTTATGAGGCAGCAGAATAATAATAATGTTGTATAATTATTGTGGTAATAAATAGTGTTTAAAAATTGTTATCAAAATAAAAATTTGGGAAACCAAAAATTGAAATCGCACAAAATTTAGACCTGATCTACCAATATCTAAATTAGCTAGAGTTAGTAATTAATAATATTGTAATTGCGTACTTTGTAATCTCCAATTTATAAGGCAGATTAATATCTTCTGTCTTTTTCATTTTCAAACAAGATGAGAAGGAAGAGGATGAACATCGATGATGTCCATACGAGCTCTTGCTGGGAGTAGTTTACATTATCGGAAACTACTGCTAAAACCAGAAGCTGTACATAATGGTACAAAGCATTTGCATCAGTGAAAGTCTATCCCAAGGGTGACCAACCCAAATTGTTTGGTGGGCCAAAAAAATTTTTTACTGAGCGGCAGGCCACTCGCGGAACGTGAGAATGCTATTATTGTGAAACCGCGACTTTCAATGCTAGAAGGCATAAACTGACTATGCACGCGCCTATGTGTGTCCTTTGCACTCACCCTCCACATTTTAAAATCAGGTCAGTTGCATTCGATCTTTCGAAATATTCCGGAAAAATAATACTGGTTGGAATTGATTGTGAAATACATTCTTGGTGCGGCAATTTTCAAGCAATAAATCAAGAAAGTTCTTATTTCAAAAAATATAATACATATAAATCTTATAAATTTACGAGAATGATTTTTTTCCTTTTTTTGTATGAATACCAAAATCCAAAACATAGAAAGCTGAAAACTTCATTTTGGGCCACAAAAAATCTTCAATTGGGCCGCATGTGGCCCATGGGCCACAGGTCGGGCATGTCTGGTCTGAAATAGAATTATTTCAATAAGCCCAATTTACATAAGAGTGTCTTGAAAGCCGTACAATTTTGTCTATCATGTTTTTGTTTGGAATTTAATATAAATTTGCACGGGCTGAATTCTGAACTATTCTCACATTCTAAGTCTGATTGGACAATTTACAAAGTCATCTAAATGATTATCTTATTTATTGAGACAGAAATGTGTATTGTAAAATAGGAAAGGCAGTCTTAGTTTCCACCATGTAATTTCTACTCTCGCTATATACAAGCAGCTAATACTATTCTACTAATTGCTAATTTATTTGACTATTTACACGGGACCGCTATGTTTTCAGGTGCTGTATACATATATGTATTTCCAAAATGTGATATTGTTACGGCACCTTCATTACATTATAATAAATAAAATGTTTTATTCAGTGTTTTGTGTACTTTCATTGAAAAATAGATGAGCAAAGTGCATTTAGTAAAGAAAAAAAAACTTTGAGAGAAAGAAATACTTTGTACATTTAATTTATTGTAACTGAGTTGTTAAAACCAAAGTGACAAAAAATGAGTTCTTAAAATTTAATTTTAGATTTTTTTTTTAAATCTACGAATAGAAAAGACACAATTTTTTTTCTCTCTTGCAAATTTTTATTTTAGTCTCATTGCGTTAACAGCCCAGTGATGTTATTTTGGTTAAAAAGTCCCTTTTGTAATGATCGTTAGGAAATAGATATTTTTCTAATTAATTGATAATGTTGTTAAATTAGATTTATTGTGCGCAACTCTTTATAGAAGTCGGGGAAACCAGAAGATACATAGATCTAAAACTTTTAAAAACATATTATAAATAATTTAGGAAAGTTAAATTAAAGTAATGATCTATGATTCAGGAAATTCTAATTGTTAAAAACATTAATAAAAAAAATGTATATTTTCTGACACAAGAGTAAATTAAAACGAAACAAAAAATTATCACTGTACTGCTTGAAAGTATGTATAAATAACAGCTCACTGAATTCTTAATTCCTTGCTACTAATTTAATGAATTAAATACTCTTTAAAAGAAAGCATTATCTAAAGCTATAGTTGCAGACTTCAATAAATTATGTCCCATAGGTAATTTTATCATGTTTATGATATTCAGTGCATATTATTTTGTGTGGTATTTACACATTACTTGACTAGTTCATTGAATGCAGTATTTTTTTAGATTGTGTCTTCTTTTTGCCAGTCAATAGGGTTAATAATTAATGTAAACTTATTTATATAAAATATTTAAGTTTATTTTAATGACCATCTACGTATTTGATTTTTACTGTACTATTTGAATAATACCATTTTATTGATTGGGCTGTGCGGCTGCTCGATTCTTCTGGTTATATCCAAACAATTAAGTACTCTTCGGGTTAAGAACTGAATATTCCAATTGGTTAAAATGGTTGAATCCAAGCACTGGCGAAACGTTCTAAGTTGTTTCCAGAGGTTAAATGTTTGGCTAGATCGGAGACTGCTAGTTTAGTTTTGTGTGTATACCAAATGCAATATTTCGTCTAAGTTACTGGGGTTATGCATAAATACATAATTGACCAAGCGTAGCAAAGTCCTGTTTTGATTCAAGCACTCTGCGTTTCGTCTCAAGATGGAAGCTGCGTATGACACTACCTTTTTTTCCACCAGAGCGCATGAGTGTTGTGATTGCTGCTAGCTGTCAAGTGGGATTAATCAACATTACGCAAAGTCACAGAACTACTAGTATATAGTACTACCAACACTACAATATATCTGTTAATAATAAGGCAAAGCAGCTAGATTATAGCAGCATGTTATCTAAAGATGTATAGATGCATAATTTTAAAATAATATTTTAAATTCAGTAAGCTAGAATATTTTGGCAAATTAGTTATTGTAGATTTGATATTGAAACTTGTTATATATACATAATAATATAATTTATGTCAGTTACGTGTTTCATAAACCAGTTCGAATGTAATATACAAAGACTGCTTGCTGGACATAATATGTGGATTGGAAAATATAGATTATTTAAAAATAAAGTTATGTAATAAAGAATATGTGTGTACATATTATATCCAGAGTAAAAGTATGTTTTAGGAATTGTGTATAGCGCAGAGAGTATGTAATGGTTTCTTTGTTTTCCACAGGGTTAATGTGCTGTGGTTTACTCAAATGGCTGCTATAATAATAGAGACAAAAGGACAGCAAAGCATCTTTGATTTAGTCTAGTGTAATTTTATGAAATGAAAGTGCCGATTTAAATTTATCCATACTATAAATTCTGTGGGTTTAAATATAATGGGCCTCGACACCACTAAATATTTGTTTTAAACTCAAATAATGTTCAGTAATAATATTAAAATTTTCAAAATTATTAAATCAATACTTAAATATAAAGTAATTTATTACTGTAATTCATTATTTTCATACTTTATACACCATATGCTCACTTAAATTATTAGCTTTTAAGAATGAACTTTTAATGTTTACATGAATGCACAGCATTAGATGATATTATCAAATAAATTAAAACAATAATAATTATTAAATAATGTTAATTACTCACAAATAACATCCCATGAAAAAACGCGAGGGAAAGCCGAGACACAAACCCAAAATATCTTAGTTTTGTGGTTAAATTTTTGGTGTTGATTGATTGGTTCTAAGCTTTTTGGTCCTCTTTGGTGTTACGTAGGAGGGATAAAATGTGATTTAAATATTAATTTAATATTTACAAATGATTTATCAACAGTTTTGAAGTTCATAGATCAATTTATTTGTAGGTTCAATGTGTTGTGTTTCCCCATAAAGTTTATAAATTAATTTGGTGTATTAAATGGTTAAAGTGGGATGATAATCAACATAAAGATATTCGTAGGTAAACATAGTCTGTTTCTAACTAAAATAAATGTTGATTCTATAAGAAAACATGTTTTTGTTGTCTGTAAGTATGAATTTTGTAATTTATGCTAGGATGAAAAAAGACCCCCTTCGGTTATAATGTATCTCACTATCTTAAAAACATTTTGTGATAAAAGTATGGTAGAGTAGCCATCTAAAGTTAAACCTGACTTGGATGGGAGACTGCTACTAAATGTAATAACATAAGAAAAAATAAAAGCGGAACATTTTACATATTCAGGTACAATTGATTGCTCTAAATTCTGTAAAATTATGCTAACTCAAGTTAGCAAAATGATCAGTAATTGAGATTCTACATAAAATAAATATATGTACACATTAACAATGCTTCTCTAGGGGCCATCCATAAATTACGTCACACCTTAGGGGGGGGTGGGGTGTATAAAAGTGTGACATTGTGTAACAAGGGGTATGGGGGGGGGTGTCATCAGCTCTGTGATGTCACATGTAAAAATCTAAATTATTAAAACGCAAAACTAAAAAAATTAAATTTTGAACTACTGTTTTGATTATTTTTAGATGTAAAATATGTGACATCACACTAGGGGGAGGGGGTCTCACAAATGTGATGATGTGTGACAGGGAAGAGGGGGGGGTTAAAAAATCATGAAATTCGTGTGACGCAATTTAAGGATGGACCCTCTAGCATAATAAAATAGAATTTTCAAAATAAATATTATGTATTAAATTTAGCAGATAATTTTTCTAACTTGAGTTAACGTAGCTCAATTCGTAGCAGTTAAAATATTCCCAAATGTCACCATACATCTTTCTGTATTATGATATATCTTAATGTGCATATTCATAAAAGGTAATTCACACATTGGTCGCCTACTTCCTACTTATGCAGGTGTAGTTGCTGCAACAATTGTCAGACGTACACTATAAACATTTATATCCGCCATTCTGTTATGGGCATTTGTAGCTGACAGTAATGCTGATTGCTAATATTGAAAGCAGATAAAAACATACAGTAAGCAAATAAATGAAGTGGTATAAGTTTAGGTCAAATAAACTGGTGCGCCAGATTACAGATTATTGACCTAAACCTGCAATAATAACAGTTTGTAATTTGTGTACCTAGTATCAATGTACGTACTTGGAAATTTCACCAACGGATATTTTTGTTATGCTTTTTTATATTGTCACTTAAATTGGAACTTTGCTAGCAAATAAATTCTTCCTAAATAGAAAAAACATTTTCTTTATTTCAACACAAAGAACATAATCAATTACCCACAGATCCCTTTCAAGCGGTAAGGCAATGAAGACTGCCGTACCGCTGTTGTATCCTTTTCTTATCTTATATATAAAAATCAATTATTGTTTGTTTCTTCGTATGTTGTCACACCGTTCGTTCGATTGCGATGAAACTTAACCCGTGAAGGTTAAAGGCTATATATAATGATAAGCTCTGGCATTATGAAATTTGTATAAATGAAAGTGAGTGTATTTTATATTTTTTAGCAGCAGGGAGGGAAGGCATGAGGGGAAGGGTAACGAAGGAGGTGAGGTTAGCGGGAGGGGAAGGCGTGGAAGGTGGAAGGGGAATGCGGGGGGAAGAGGACGCGGGAGAGGAACGGCGATGCAAGGGAAAGGAAATGCAGGGGGTAACAATTTATTTCTTTGCATTGCAACGCATGCCGGGTACCAGCTTTCCTCCATTAAATATGTCTGTAGTAGCGATGCGTAGGTTCAGTCCGAATGGGTTCTTGAACTTGAGTCCTTTGCGAGAAGCAGATTCTACTCCCACCCCTTTTACAATTCACACAACTCCCAGAAAACTTGGATCCGGACTTGGACCCGAACGCCTCTACCCAGCGCTTGGCAGTGTCTCTCCCGGCACCCGCGCCCCTCTGCATCCGCGTAACTCGCGAGTTCACATGTGGGCGTGAGTTCACATGCGGGTCTGGATGTCCGGGTCCGAGCTCGGGGCCGGAACGGTTCGTCTCAGCGCCCACCTCAGTTTCCAGGACCCAGTTCTTACAAAGAACTCAGAACCTGGAACCACTCCTCGAGTTCTTTTATTGGAATCACTTCTCGGAGGCCTTTGGCAAAACGCGGAACCTACTAATCGCTAGTCTATGGCAGTAGTTATAACTACATATGTGTGTTTTACATAAATATGTATGTACCACATTATTTATGGGAAAGAAAGTGAGGTTACAATGGAAATTTCAACGGCAGGTCCATGATGGTTATTTATTAATAAATACAGGTCATTTTAATGGAATCTTCTAGGAATAGTCATCGTCAGTGTCCTGTGTAGGGGCTGGGGTGGGCACGGCGCTGAAAGGGGTGGCGGCGGCCATTCCCTGAAGCTGTAACCACTGCTGCTGGTCTGCGATGGCTTGCTCCTCCCGCGCCTGCAATACCGTATTAAATTTTCAGCTCTCTTGCAACATTTCTGAAGTAAATTTTTTCGCTGCTTTACTGATGTGAATAGTATAATGGGTGTATATGGCACTCATTGTGCCATTAATATCCTCCCGCGCCTGCAATACCGTATTAAATTTTCAGCTCTCTTGCAACATTTCTGAAGTAAATTTTTTCGCTGCTTTACTGATGTGAATAGTATAATGGGTGTATATGGCACTCATTGTGCCATTAATAAATTTTCTTTGAAAATGAGCACACTACAAAGTTGTGTAGTGCAGAAGGCATGGTTTATTCGCACACATTATATTATGCATTAAGCGGCGTAAAGGTTAATTGTACTATGTTGAGAATTAGAACATTATATTTTTGAGATTGCCATGCAAGTGTATTGCTCTGTGCGGCACTGGTCAGAGGTAAGCTGTTTTTTTTTTCCACTAAACTAATAATATTAATTTTCCAAGTCCTCAAAATTCAAAATACGTCAGAAGTAAGAAATTGAATAACCTTAGCGAATAGTTCTTGCTGTTGGCGGAGCAGTTCCTCCTCTGGTATCCCGAGGTTCTCTAATCGGGTGCTCTGTCGTCTTCTCTTAGCAGCCACCGCCTTGCAGTCTCGTACTACAGCCTCCGCTTCTACCGTGTAGTCGCTGAAGCCAAGTCTATCCAAGGCTACAACAAGTACTCTAAATTATTAATGTTTATTATGAAAATTCATAATTTATTTATTTGATCGATAATAAAAAAAAAAAATTCAGTAAAACAAAATTGTGCTAAATATATTTATTTGTTAAAGCGGAGATGGTATGCGAATAGTTCCCTTGAGCACTCAGGCCACGGGCCCATTGTGCTATATCCCATTTCATCTCATTCCTTTGTCAGGTTCTGTGAGGGTCCCTGTTTTTCTGCTTATGGATTTCCTGGAGGATAAGCGTAATAGCGGTAAGGATTTTCCCATCCCACATTGTTTGGATTCCCCGAAGGCCCCATGAGGGAGTTGGTTTCTCGCTAAATTTAATTTTATGTCCCGTTACACGCTTAAGGTGATCCCCTAATCCCCGAAAAATTCAAAATTGGAATCCCCGCCTCTTTTTGGGAGGGATTTAAAAATATTTGAAAAGACTTTTTTGTAAAGGTTGGAGAAGGTATTTGTGAGTTGTTTTTTACAGGTTGATTCCATAAAGGCCTGTAAAAAACATTAATTTCTTTTTTACGCATTGTTCATTACAATAACAAGGAAATTTAAAATCGATTGCACGGAATCAGGAGGCATAGAGTCCAGGGACGTCCGTATGCCACCGCGGCTGGAAGTTAACTAATACAAAATGTGCACATAGTCTTTATGCGGACGGCATAAGGTTTAATTCTCAAATCCAAATTCGTTGAACGCCGCCCATTTTGATTAATGCTGAAAAGAACAGCGCGAAATCGCATTGTTTTTTTTATTTTGTGAAATTCAGGCACAAATATTAAAATGTTTTCGATTACTTTCTAAGGAACTTAATTTGCCACATTATATAATTTTATCCGAAAATGGATTCATTAGTAGAAGATTTTGCATTTGAAAGTATTTTTTAGAAGCCCGATAGTTTATTTTTTTCCAGACTTAAAAAAGATTTTGCATAGTTTCGCATGGCTTTATTGAATTCACAAATTTTATTTTAAAAACACTTTTTAGTAATTAGATAATAATGAGAAGTATGTATTTCAGTTTTCGAAAATGGAAAATAATGCATTTTAAAAAAGTTACATCGATTGTTCACTTTGCGGCCATTGTTAATGAAGTCAAAGTTTGGTTAATATTTTTCCTTCTCTTATTTAACCACTCGGACCCATAAGCTTGTTTTCACAATAATATAACATTACCAGACATTTGATTTATTAACCTATTTGACTTATTAACCCAAAATATTGACTTATGATCCTTATACAGGATTAGTTTGTGTTCATTAAAAAAAAATAACAACTAGCTTAAAAAAACTGTTTTAGTATTAGGTAAACTTTCGGGAAGACTAGATGAACTTAATATGAATATTTTTTAGAAAAAATCCTTTGACTCAGCTTTATTACTATAAAAGACTACTAGATATTTGCATTCGGGGTGATGGAAAACTACTTTCAAAATTCCAAAACTAAATTTCATAGAATATGGACATATTGTTGTAAATGGCTGTCAGCTGTCAATCCATAAGACGAAAGCAAATGTTCATTTTACTTAATGAAATTTAAAATGCAGTATTTTCCATCGCCTCGAATGCAAATACAGTGAAACTCTCTTAAGAAGTTTTCCAAGGGACCAGAAAAAACTTCTTAAGCGGGAAAACCTTGTATGTGGGATAAATTGCGCCATTCAGTCTTCAAGGGACCAAAAAAACCAAACTTCTTACCACTAGTATTTTATAGTAATTGTGAAACAAAAGGTTTTTTTCTAAAAAATATTCATATTAAGCGTGTTCAGTCATTCCAAAAGTTTATCTAATATTATTATGTAAAAACAAGCTGCGAAGAAAAGTCATCAAATTATACGTTTTTTGAAGAAATAGCTACTGAAATGTTATTTTCCATTTCCGGAAACTGAAATACTTACTTCAATCGATACTCAGAGGCTGGGCGTGTGCTGAGACGCAGGATGCAGAGTGCAGGACGCAGAATGCAGAGCAGCACAGAGCGCAGAATGTAGAGCAGTGCAGGGCAGATTTTGTGATGTATGAACAAGTACAAACCGACATGCGCTGAGGGGGAGGCATGTGCGGCGCAGATAGGCGTCTGCTCACGTGCGTAGGCGGGCAGTATATCCCCGTGAGAATCTCGCTTTTTCAGGTAATCTCTTTGCCAAATAGTTTTTTGCGCTTTGGAAGACTAAATCAAAAGTAAACTACTAATTTTTAAATCAGAATCAGATTTGGAACTCGACACTCTCACAAAAGACCGGCGCTCAAGCAGACACAAACTGAACTAAACTGTGTTGCAGCACATGCTGGTCACCGATTTTTGCCTCGTCCTTCCTGCAGCGACATTTCTGCTCTGCTCTGCACTGTGCAGCCTGCGTCTCAGCATACGCCCAACCTAAGTGTTTTTAAAATAAAATGTGTATATTTTAAAATAAAATGTATCTATTTTCTGTATATTTACCGTAGTTTCTAACAACCCAATATTTTGTATAAAATATAAATACAATACGTTAGTCGTGACATTTAAAAAAATATATATTTACCAGCAAGAATATGCTCAGCATTAATAGTCTTTTTGTTATTTTGGTTGCAAACTTCATTGGCTTCCGAGCTTAGTAAATGTATAAACTCAGTGCAACAATTTAATATCAATTCTCTGGATTCATTGGCCACTCTTATGGAGGGAACTATCTCTTTTATCATTTTATTAATACTCGCTCTTGGTAAGGTTAATTCGTCTTCTTCTGTCGCTGGAGGCGGACACAGTTCACGCTCAGGACTGCCCATTATACAAATGAGATGATTTATACAATCAATCCTATAGTTTGCCAAAATCAAGTGTGGACGCCTAGCGTTAACCTTGGCAATTTTGCGATAATAATTATAATTATTGATATATTGATAATGTTTTTGACAGCTGAAACAGCTGAAAGCTACACAAATCGGTTGTCAAAAATTATATTGTCTATGGTAGTTGACGGT
The DNA here is from genome assembly GCA_936435175.1 of Glyphotaelius pellucidus. Classification (NCBI taxonomy): domain Eukaryota; kingdom Metazoa; phylum Arthropoda; class Insecta; order Trichoptera; family Limnephilidae; genus Glyphotaelius; species Glyphotaelius pellucidus. The sequence goes on along the minus strand of OW386541.1, from coordinate 24,976,271 downwards.
AATACCATACACTGAATCCGAGATTTCCCAATAAAGTGATAAATAATACCTGGAAACTTGGGTGATGAACTAAAAAATTCCTTGTAGATTTCTCCGAGTTAGCAGCAGATTACAAAAGTTACGGTTACAATGGTAAGCGGGTATGGGTACCGCTGCCCCGTGAACCATTTATTGGATAACCAACACACAGCATTTCGTAAGATGACCTCTCGTTTTAAAGCAGAGCTATCTCTTAGTAGAAAGTGACTCATATGCATCATTAATAAGAAAGGTGGATTTTATTTTTTACATGAGTTCCACACAGGAGGCCATGAGGAAAATAATTTCCCTCAGGGCCTTTGTCATCTTTTGGGATGCTGTGTTGAGGGTTTTAAACTATAACAAACTTTATTACTATAACAAACGGATCATGTCATGACGAAATTAAAAAGTGATTTTATTACAATTTTAAATCTAATGCCTCGTTTCTTTTCAGTCATTGCTACTCAACTGCTCCTCGTGCTCCCCCGAAATACTTCTGCGGCAGTGTTTACATTCAGTCTTCGTATTCCATCTCGGGCTATGGAGTTGCATTTGCAGAGTTGCAGAATTGTTTACAGTTTTAGTTTTAAAAAGCAATAATACAGTGAAGACACGCCGTCATCGTAAGAGGAGATGGTGGATAATTTGTATTCTCAGTTAGTTCATTAATTTCATCAATTAATTGAATTTATTGGTGCAGAACTTATTGTTTCCGGCAGCGCATTATAACATTTTATTCCTTAGTAAAGCAAACTGTTTAATTTAAAAACTATATTTATTTTTCAATATTTCCCTTTAAACAGGTTAATTATTTGTTTATGGCAACACCATTCCATAGACAAATCTAATACGAATAAGTAAGTACGTGGAATTTATTATTCTTGCATGGCTAGCAATAAATATATTTTGAGCCATAACCAAATTATTAAAAAAATAAATACGATTAACGAAGTGACAAGATGCTTGCATGCCTGGCTTGGTTAAAATAATTGTGAATTGAAGATCGTGGGTTCGATTCCAAGTAATCATATTTTTTTTGTCTCGTTTTATTTTTTTCTCTGTGTTATTTCAATACGTTTTTAAATTTATTTCTTACTAATGTCAACGTGCATGTGCTTTTCAAAACACGTGAGAGAAAATTATAATTATTATTATCGGACTTTTTAACACGTAATTATGACAGGTATCACGATACTGTTGTTATTTTACTAAGATACGGAGGTGTTATTCTTCATTCATGTTTTGTGCTTTACAAATAATCGAAAGCTCCGTAAGCTAGGGTAAACGCCGTTTGATGTTTTTTAGCGAATATTTGGTTCTGTTTCGTGGTCCAGTGGTGAGAGTATTTCGCAGACATGTGGTTTAAGTCAATATGGTGGTTGGGGGTTCAAATCCTACTCTAATCTGTCAAACTTTTTATTATTTTTCTGTACACTTTTCTACTGTTATATTTTATATGATTTTGCAATGATTTTTATTTTTTATTTGCGTGAAAATGTTACGATATCACAAATAATTATTACCTCATAAATGGTGTTTATTCTGTTGAACTTGAATAATATTATATTACAAGTTCTCAACGGTTGCAGACAAGAAACTAACTTGTCATCTAACGAAATTGTTGTGAAATGAATACAATGATTATTTCAATTGGCGATTTTCAGTTTTCTTGTTACTCTAAAGTTGTGAAAATACTTTATTTTCAAATAATGATTATGATGAGAAAATCTATAACAACATTGTAACGCAGTATATGTTTTTATAAGCTGTTATTATGTTTATTTTTAAGCTTTTTAAACAGCCTTTGTAGGAACGTTCTTATTTGATGATAATAATAAGGTTATTTTATTGACCAATAAAATAAGGACATTTAAAATTTGACCAAAATAAAAAGAGAATAACAATATAATATAAAACAGTTCTAATAAAGAGCATCTATTGTAGGTACCACAAAAAGGGATTTTATGAAATATGACCCAGGTTTACATTTATACATGGAATGGGTATCAATGATAATAATGACAAAGTGATGTTATCCAATAACTACTGAAAGCAAAAAGGAAGGAAATATGATTAAAAATTTCAATAAAATATTCAGTTTTCTACGATACGTATTAGATCGAATGTTATTTTTTTAAAGTATGTTAAGAATTTTGAGATATTCGTGCTAAACACTTCGATGTCTGTGCATAATCTATTAAAGTTACTACAGCTTCTTATAAATACATTTTAAATATAATTAGTGTTGCTTTTTAATATAAAATGTGTCTGCCGATCGTGAAATTCTTATGAACATTATCAATAAATTTATGATTTATTATCTTATAAAGCTAGTAGGTCTCTAATATTGAAGAGTTTAATATTTAATAGCTATTTAATCATGTTAGAAACCCATGGGAGAAGAGGGACACTTTATCCCCCCTTTTGCTTTTGAGAATTAATTTTGAGTACTGAAAGAGTTAATAAGTTTTTTTGATTAATTTATGCAGAATTTATCTAGGAATTGCTTTTGAAAAGGCTATTATTATTATTATTATTTTTTTTACAGTTAATACCGCACAAGAGTCCCAACTGCTCCCGTCTGGAGCCAGTGAGACTATGGCATCCCCATTCGGGGTATGTTGTGAGGCTAAAGGTAGTGGGGAGGGGAAGGAGATAGGGAAGAGGAAGGTGGGGGAAGTACCTGGCTATTCAGATCTGGTCACTAAACACGGCTAAAGCCATTTCAAGCAACGTTTCAATTCTGAATGGTGGTCTTACACCAGGGCGATACTGATAGTATCTTCCACTCTGGAACGTGCCGCAAATATACTATATATTATTTTAAATGAATAAATTGTGAAATAACACAAATTAATCAAATAAAATTTATTTGCGCACGCCGGGTTCGAACCCGCGACCTTCGGATTGTGAGTCGAGAGTCTTGCCTCGGGACCACGGAGGCCGTCATATTAGCATTAATTGAAAAATCATGTAGTAAATAAGAAAAAAAACATGAGGTCCGTAAATGTATCATGTGTCCCATATTCTGAGTGACTTGTTCCCCTTTATCACGCCACTTTGGTGGAATGGTTTTTCTATTTTCACATAAATATTTCACGTCTTACATTTTGAGGAGATAGTCCGTGATACAATTTACCAGCTGTCCTAAGTAGTTTTTAAGTCTTGTTCTTCTATAAGAGTAATTAGTTGCTTGTCTGTAATCTGGATCATATTTTATGTTTTGATTAAGTATTGCTTTATAAGGCAGCTTGTTTCCTATACCAAGTCTCCCCAGATACATGAGGTTATTAAATTAACACTATTTCTACAATCATTACAACTTAATCTTGATATCTTGGCATATTTTTAAACTATTCAACAGGTTCTTTGAAATTAATGAAACACAATTTAATAAAGTGTAAGATAAATAAGTGAAATATTCACTCAAATACTTAGGAAAATTTTCTCCGATGTCGTCAGAAACTTCACCCACCCGCCAAAGTAAAACTACTCAACTATGACATATCACTGAGACACAAAGTCTACATGTACCACAGACTACCAATTTTGCCAGGATTAAATAATCCCAGGGTTACAGTTGTTCTTAAAAATCAATGTACCATGTCTCCCTGAGGGATCAAATGTCCCTCTTCTCCCCAACTATATCTCTTGAGGAGGCCAAGACCCACCTGGGGTTGTAGAGCCAAGAGTGATGAAGGTCTCTAATATCTCGGTGTTGATCAAGATTTTTGAGGTTCATGGAGATATATTTTTCATAATCTCACATGATAATATAATAATTCTCGGTAATAAATTGATAGTAAAGTATAAGTTTAGTAAGAAAAGATGATTTTAAATTTTTTAACCAACAAAACATTTTTTTTGAATTTTATGAACTTTTGAAAAGTTCTTATTCTAAGTATCTTTAATAAAAAGTTTAAAATTATTTTAGTTGTTAATGTCGTTTGAAGATAACTGAAGAATTTGTGATTATATTCTATGTGTGTTTAACTCCGTTTTAGATTCTGCATAAAATATTGGAAAATGTCAGAGCCTAAAGACAGGAGAAGGAGGCTGGTGCCCAGTGTCAATACTGTGAAGAAGAAACCACCCGCACCCGTAGTTAAAGCCGACACTTCTGCGGTACTCAAGTCACCGGGAGTCATTAAGGACACCAGATTGGAAGCAAACACCAGTAAAGTGATTCATCCTCCGGGAAAAGCCCAGGTTTTCGTTTTATCTCCCGCAATATTAAAACAAATGGGAATAAATATAGGAAATTTACAACAAAACCTTCCAAATGAGGAAGTGAATGTTACCTTGAAGAAAAAAGGTAAATTTGCCATATTATTTAGTAATAATGATTTAATAATGTTATATTTTTCTTTCTTATTTATGCAACTTAATAATTTTCTTTTGCAATATAATTTATTACTTGCTTGTTTCTTCTAAAGGTCGACAAAAAAAAACAAAAGGAAATTCAGCCGATGTGAAAAAAGCATTGTATAACAAATTAACCGAGAAGAAAAATAAGAATACAAATCTTCCCCAACAAATAGAGGAAAATAAAATTCCAGAAAAAGTCATTCCAAGTGAACCGAATCATCCAATTAAAGTTGTTGAGTTGCTCAAAACGTTTAATATACCTCAAAAAGATGAGTTTGTTAAACCGGCATCGCCACTTGTTTGCCGTAAAAGTAACTCTTCAAACATGGAGACTGTTTCATACTTTACATCGTCGTTAGTCATGAGCCCCGGTGAGGATATCTCCAACTACCTTGCAGGCTACAACAAAATACCCAACACATTGCCTTTGGAATCTTTCAGCGATGCAAGCAACATCCCTGCAGACTCTTCTCACTATGCGGCAGAGGGCCATCCAATCATTTCCAATGTATATTCTGTTCCATTGCACCCTGTTGACGACAATGGAATTTCTTCAAGTGTTCACATAATCAACCAAAATGTTAACCGACACATTAATATTTTGCCACCGAGTGATGAGTTGAATAATTCAATGAACTTTGTCAAAGTGGCAGTCAGTGGAGAGAACCTTCCCGAATGTGGTTCAGAGCAATATTATAAAATTCAAATGCAGCCGGATCATGAAGAAGCTTTAACCGAACAAATTCAATTAATTGACGGTGAAATCCAATTAAATTCCCAGCTTGTAAATTCAAATCCTAATCAAAATGATATTAATATATCACTAACTGATATTCAAAATATGACTGAAAATTCATTAGATGAAGATGACGGATCCCAAGATATTTCGGAAAGCAATGACGAAACTTTTGATTATATAATTGAAGACGTGAATTCTGATGAAATTGAAAAAGTTGATCTGATGAATGTCGATTTTGATCTTTTAAACAAAGAGACAAACGAGGACATGGAACATCAACAGTCTTATCTGTGTCCAGTGGAAACCAATGCTGATTCCGGTCAGGTTATTTTGGGAGGCAGTGGTTCAATGCCGTCTTGTATGCCAAGAAAAGAAAGTGAACGGTTGCCACCCTTTGAAATAATATCACCCGTATCGACTATAAAAAATTACCTTTATGGTGGAATAAGTAACTCCCCTAACTCTACCAATATACAGAGGAATATAGACATCTTATTGAGTAAAATGTCCATGAATCAAACTATCCAATTTTCGCCGCAGCAGACAGAAAATTATATTGAAAATAATATGGATCTTATTTCTACTAATACCACAAAAGAATTTGAAAACTCCAATATCGTTAACATAAATAAGGAAGAAAGTTTGATCATAGAACTAAATCACGAACCTGAAAATTTAATTATCCCTGCTGATATTTCAGAAGATGTAAAAGTAAAAAGTATTAATACTGCAGTGATTGAAAGTAAATCTCCAAAGACTCCCATTAGAAACACATTGAAACCCGTTGCTCAAGTTAATTTAGATACTGAAACAAAGTTTCTTACCCAAGTTTGTATGCCTGTCAAATATGGCCCCAACAGTGTGATACGACATAGTTCTTCAAGTGAACAAATTCAAGTATGTTCTACAGCCGCAGATAGTAAACTAAATCGAGCCCCAAGTGTAGAAAAGGTTAAACATATTTTTCCTCAACATATTACCAACTCCGGTATACTAAATATACCTTCTGAAAGGACTGTAATTAATAAAAACTCCCTGACTGGTGAACTACAATTAACCAAAATTAATATTTCAAATACATTATGTCATATTTCTTCAGGTGAAGAAATTCAAGTGCATTCTCCAAAATTCTTGGATTGTAAAATAAATCAAGACCAGAGAGTAAAAGAGGTTATAAATTCTGTTCATATACAAAATAACTCTGATGTGCTAACTATGCCTTCTGAACGGACTGTGACCAACCTTCTTCTTTCCAATAAATACTCACTAAAATGTAATATTTCCAATATAAGTCATAGTTCTTCAAGTGAACAAATTGAATTATGTTCCCCAACTTTGGATAGTAAAGTAAATCAAGTCCAGAAATCAGAAAAAGTAACTAAAAGTGATCCTCAACATGTTATCAAGTCTGATGTGCTAAATGTACCTTCTGAAAAAATTGTGACCAAAAAAAAGTCACTAATGGGTGAAAAACGATTGATTAAGAGTAATATTTCGAATGGTACCCAAGGATTTTTAAAATATAAAACTTCTGCTGTGAACAGTAGTCAAGAATCGAAAAGAAGAAATGAAATAGCTATGATAAGTGATAGAATTTTAGAAGAACGTGAAAAAATGTCACAAGCATGTCAAGATGAAAAATCTTTGAATAAAATTGCTGACTATTTGAAAATGTTCCATCAACGAAAACCTGTAAATAAAAGCGAAATTAAATTGAAAGCTGAAAGAATCGAGTCAGAAATAATTAAAGAAAGAAAATTGCGCGAAGAAGAAACTGACAGGGATGAAATGATGCATGGAGTTGAGAAACCTGGAGGTCAATTTACTAACAGGGCTTCTGGTAATGTTGAAATAGGAAACACCATACAAAATAACATTTTGCCTAATTTTAAAGCATTGGAAATGATTTCTAAAGCTAATAGGGCGGTGAGTGAAAATTTGGATGGGATTGATAAATATAAGCATAAACCGACCACAGATACTTCCAACATAGACTTACCTGCTAGCACCAGCACCAACTTTGACACAGAGGCACAATCTGGTGCCAGCACCAGTCTGCAACTGCCGGGCACTCAGTCTTTCCTCACTTTTGAGTCTCATTGTCAAGCTACGTTCAAAACTTACTACAAACATGATTATGATGATTATGATTTATTTCAAGATCCGCTATGTGAATCACACGAAGCAGCAGCTGGCGTTTCTGATGATTTTACTACTGAAAACTGTGCAAGACCTAATAAATCAACAGATGTTAAACAAACACCCAGTGACATTACATCACCACAATTTAATGAATTTCAAAGAAATTCCAATTTAAACACAAGCTTAAAGAATGTACGGACATATTCGAGAAGAAGAAATAAATATAAATATAATGATACTAAACTCATTGATCTCCCAACTTCTTCCAGTGTTAATGTCAGTCTAGCGGAGAATGATTTGAAAATTGATGAATTCAATATTGGGAATGTGTCTTACGGGTTGAACAGTGATGATGAAAGACCTCCAAAGAAACCCTACATTTTATCAAGGCACAGTGTTTTAGCACAAGAATTGAAAAGGGACCACTTCCAGTTGGAAGACAACATCAATAACAAAAGTAACAAAGTACTTGCTCTTGAGCAACAAAATGAAACGGATGTGTTTTCACTGGCGGTTGAGGAATCATTAAAAAAAATATCTCCCCCGAAGAAATCTCTAAAATTGAAAATGCTTGACTTGGAAGTATCTCCCTCCACATCCACTGATCATTTCTCTTCAATATTACCAAAAAAAAGATTTAGTCGGCAAGGGAGCTTTGTTAAAGAAACTCGAAACAATTGTTTGGATGAATCAAGTTTAACGGGGCATACATCATTTACTTCTCCAAAGAAAAAAAGACTGCAAATATTTATCAATGAAGATGAACTTTCAACAATTAGACCCCTGCAAGAGGATCCAAATTTTTTTCAAGAAAAAGAGTCCAGCTCAAGTAAAAAATGTTTTGATACTGATCTAAATGAGTCCCATCAAGGTGATAAACTTCAATCAGTTGGAAAATCTACCACCTCATTACAAACTCTAGAAAATAATCCTCTTGAAAACCTGAAGGCCTCTAAAACTGAATTTATGGATCAAATTTTTGAGTCGACCTCTAATGATGATGATATAGTCACAGAGTTGATTGAAATAGCTGATGATTATAATAGTCAAACAAATGCGAATAATGTGATGTCTGCAAATGTTTGGGATTCTACAGAAGTATCACCTCGCTTTAATTATCAGGTTACTCCACCAACAATAAATAAAAAGGTTGTTTGCAGTCCGGAAGCATTAAGTTCACTTGTCATCAATAACATTTCTGGAGATCAAGAAAAATGTTTTCAAATTGAATCTAAAAAATCACCTCAACTTTTGGAAAATGATAAAAAAGTTAACTCCACCAATCTTTGTCGACCACCCAAGAAAAGTATAATTGAACGAGTTAGAACAGATTCTACAAATTTCTGCGCTAATGGTGTTACAATATTACCAAACAATGATTCTCAGACAGTTGAACCACCGTCTGTGCCATTGCAAGAGCAACTAGATGAATTTTCCAAAATAGGTTGCAATGGAGATAGTTTGGAAACAAGTCATGAAATTACCGTCATTGAAGAAAAAGTATTGGCAAAAATAGATTATATTCATAAAAATGCTGATATGAATCCTAGCGAGAATAATAATCTGCAATGCTCAGTTATAAGTACTCATAGCTCTGACCAAGCGTTTATCGAAACATCCATCAAACAAACATCCAACAGTACTAAAAAAAAAGAAATTAAAGCAAGAGAAACCCGAAGAAAAATAAAAGGCATTCCAAACAAAGTAAAATCTGTCTCAAAAAGGCAATTTTTAGTTCAGAAAACGAACCAAATACAACCAGCAGAAGAAAGCTTAACTGAAACAATGACAAATGTGGAACATATAAATAATATTGAAAATGATAATGGTTTGCAGTCCAGCAATACAAAAATTGATGATAGTATTTGTCCAGAAACACATATTTATAGCACAGTTTTGGCGAGTAATGACGTTCTAGAAAAGATACACGAAGCTGTTAGAAGAGAATCAATTTCTGCAGTTGATAAATCAGATTCATCTTATGAAGATATTGTACAAATAGAGATCGCGGAAGAACCCGAAGATAAAATTGAAGTTGCTAGCCCTACTTTGAATGATGACTCCAATGGTGTATGTGAACTTTCAACAAATAATATTGACACTTTGGATTCCATTACCCAAGAAACAAGTACAGATACAGTTAGTCAAGGTCACAATGAAGGCTCAGACATTGAAAATAATGATTCAATGGCTGGTGACTACAGTACAGCTTATAGCCCAGATACTCGCTGCGATGATCGTGATCCTGCCAATGCTGAGGAAGAACCAACTGATGAGTCCTGGAATACTTCGCTTTATTTTGAACAGCCAAGAACAAATGTAGACTCAATCTTCAACATTGTTGAGAAAGGTAATGAAGAAAATGAAAATTTTATTCCCCATCCAAAAATTTTTGATGAAAGTGAAACTATCAGTAAAAACAAGAACCAAATTACATCAACCAAAAAATTAAAAAAAGCAATTAAAAAAATTGTCAAATCCACCAAGGAGGACATCAGAGAGAAATGTTTGGAGAATCCAGACAATACAGACAATGAAAATTTGAATGGACCTGACGATGACTGTCCATTATCTGCGGTTAAAAACTTTGATCAACCCAAACCGAGAGGGAAGGTAGGAAGACCCCGTAAACAGCCAGCCCCTGAAAGTCCAGCACCTCCAAAGAAGTCAAAGAAATCTTCTTGTCAAGGAAAAGGTATGTACTTAATATTAGTGTGCGACCGAAACAGGACTTTTTACCGAAACCGAATCTTCGGTATCTGTCTCAGTTTCGGCCAAAACCAAAACCGAAACTTTTTTAGGCATGTTAAAAATCTATTGTTCACTGAAATTTGGCTTATTTTTTACACTTATACAGACATTTAACACGTGTAATGAAATAAAAAAAAAAAACAATAATTGAAGCCTGCGAAAAAATATATATTTTTTTGTTTGTATGTTACTGCTATAAAACTAACAAATTATAAAAATTAACAAGGCATGTTAACTACTTCTTGGAACAAAAATTTGTCAATAATCAACACTTACATTATAAAGGAGGGACCTCATTAATTGAGTATTATAATTTTAATTGCGTTTACAATCACAATATTCTTATTACACAAAATAAAAAAACAATAATTGAAGTATGTGAAAAAAAATAGAGTTTTTTATTTTAATACTACTGCTAAAAATCAAACAAAAAATATAAAAAGTAATAAAAATGTTAACTACTTCTTGGAACAGAAATTTGTCAATAATCAACACTTACATTATAAAGGAAGGACCTCATTAATTGAGTAGGCGAACTCGGTTGATGATGGCGGGAGACACACGAGTCACAAACTCACCCGAAGTTAGCCAAACAACGTGCGATAATTCACAAATGCAGAGTTTCGGTGCGGCCGAAGGTTCGGCAGATTTTCTGCCGAAACCGAAACTGATGCCAAAACCAGATTTTTTTGCCGAAACTTGCCGAAACCGAATCTTTGGTCGGTCACCACTTAACATTATGTTAATTATTTTACCTTTTCACCACATTCCTGATTTATATGGAATAACGTACTTACGCGGATCTCTTTTTGACATTCATTACTTTTTTTTAAACCAAAGCATTCATGAGAGCACAGCGCTTGGAGCATGGATGATTTGTCCATAATAGAGGATTTACATGGGTTGATTTCCGCCGTACCGCCTCGCTACATGGAGGAAATCGCCCCGTGTATATAGACTATTTGACAGACCGCAGTGACTGAAAACGCAAGCACCAAAGTATACAAGCTGTCGACTTTTGCCGTGCGATGACAGGTCCAATGCAGCGAGTGGCAAAAATCGACCCATGTAAATCCCCTATTATGGTGTATAATTATATACTGGAATACTAGCAGCACATAAGAAAGTTAATGTTTGTAATTTTGTAATGCTCAGTTTTTGGTGTGCTTTCTAGATTCCGTGACTTGTGCAGTTTGTAAACAGAAATTAAAGAAGTCGAGCTGGCCGCTACACAACTTGAATATTCATAAATACCTGGGCTGGATGGAGGGAGATGAACCGGTGGTATGTTTTAAATAATAATCGTTACTGAAAATTATTGCTCACTTTATAATTTATTGAAATAGTTTGACATGCACTGACATAATTCTGAAGGAATAATTCCCATTTAACCACTTGGACCCATAAGCTTGTTTTCACGATAATATAATATTACCAGACATATGAGGCGTACCTGACTTAATATGTATACAAATTTACTTTAAAGCATGGGCGTAGTCAGAGGGGAGGGTTTAAGGGTTCAAACCCTCCCTGAAAAATTATATTAATTTTTTGAATTTGCCGTGCTGTCACTTGCCGTCAATGATACTGCAGTAGACCTGCAAGACAGAATGATATTATCACCATTTGACGGCCTACGTGGTCCCGAGGCAAGACTCGACTCACAATCCGAAGGTCGCGGGTTCGAACCCGGCGTGCGCAAATAAATTTTATTTGATTAATTTGTGTTATTTCACAATTTATTCATTTAAAATAATATATAGTATATTTGCGGCACGTTCCAGAGTGGAAGATACTATCAGTATCGCCCTGGTGTAAGACCACCATTCAGAATTGAAACGTTGCTTGAAATGGCTTTAGCCGTGTTTAGTGACCAGATCTGAATAGCCAGGTACTTCCCTACCTTCCTCTTCCCTATCTCCTTCCCCTCCCCACTACCTTCAGCCTCACAACATACCCCGATTGGGGATGCCATAGTCTCACTGGCTCCAGACGGGAGCAGTTGAGACTCTTGTGCGGTATTAACTGTAAAAAAAAAAAAAATCACCAAGATCAGATTACAGTTATTTTTTTACTGTTTAGTTGCCTTATTAACGAGTATCTACCCTATCTAAATGTGCCTACTACACTACAGATTTACACTAACTAAAAATTGATATAATAAGGAAGTTCATTAAAAAAAAAATTTCAATCAATATCCACATTCAAACTTATACCAGCAATTTTTTGTTTGTTTTTAATGTTCGTTTCCATGATTAAATTAATTCTCCAAGTTTGAATATTTGTAAATTCCCCAAAACGAGCGCAATCCGAGCGGTAAGAGGCGGGTGCGTGACGTAATTCGACGTAGGTGATTTTGATTGCGGTTGCACTTGGCGTTCCTGTCATTTGAGTTTCATTTTATGTTAATAGCTTCAATTTTACCGCTTTGAATTTAACAAAACCTTCTAAAATGTCAAGAGATAATACAAATTATTATTGTGTGGTTGCGTAAAAAACAGAAGTGTTATGAGGCAATTTATCGCCGTTCCAAGAAATTTTACTTAAAAAATTGTAGGTGCCATCTTGATGCCATGAACAATCCGTTTTCGGACATATACAAACATGACATTATGTTGACACGTTTTAAAATAATTTCTGTTAAAACAATCAAAACTAAAACAAGACAACCACAAATGCTTGTTCTAGTGTCTTGACCCCATCAACTGAGCCGTCATAATTTAAGGCGGCAATGTTGGAAGGCCTTCCAGAACCCCCGAAAGCATGTTTTTTATTTTTACGTAAAAAGTAGCATGAATTGACATCTTACAGTTTTTTTTTAGTAGGGTAAAATTAATCAATAAACCAGGACAAGTTAGCACCAAAATTAATTCAGTTGCTGTGGTCAGTTTCAGTCAAAATAATTTTGGATTGGATGGGCACAAAAATTAATCATAAAAATAATTCTTAAACTTCCTCATTCTACCAGCACTGATACGATCTTCAATCCTATCAACATTACCTATGGACACACAGCTCTCTGCAAGAACCATTTTGGTTAATTTACACCTAAACACTATTCAAAACAACACAAAAGACACACAATACCCGAGCCAAAAACAAAGAACTTCTCCAAACTCTTTTTACCACCAGCTTTGATTAGACAATTAGAAACAATGACCAAATTCAAACATGAACTAAAGAATTGGATTGCAAGTATAGGATCTCACACTATTGCAAAAATCTGTAAAACAAATGTAACCATTTATTTTGTAACCACATCGGAATTAATAATGAAGGTAATAAAATTAAATGAACTAAAGGGATTGGAATATAATAGAAATGAAAAGAACAATCAATAATTAAGTAAACCCTGATGTAGCTACGCTTACGAAACATGTTGATTGTATAAACAATAAAAGTGGTTAAAATTAAGTATTTATTATTTTGAATTTTCAATAATTTATCATTGCGTTGCATGCACCTCGGTTTGTTGATTTTATTAAAATGTATTTTGTTTTCAGGATCTTCAAAATGAAACCTTGCTTATTTCATTGGTAACAATGGCTAAGAGAAAGGGAGACCTTGTTTGTGAGAAATGCGGGGAGAAACGTGCTTCCGTCCTTGGATACATATCTCACGTCTTATATATGTGCCAAAAAACTGAAGAGGTAATTATTGTTTATTTAAAGCTGTATTTTTATTTTATGAAAATTGTTGCCAGCACCTTGACCTTAATCCCAGTTCTATCACAATTTAGTTTTGCGCCTTTTCAACATGAGGTTTAAAATTAAAAAAATTTGTTAAAATTTTGTTCAATTCTGGGTAAAAAATTCCCTTCCTCCCTAGAACTACCTACAAATTTCTCCATACATCTGGGGTGTAATCCCTTAGATTAGAAAAACTGGTCCATTAAAAAAAATCTTCAATATCGCAAAACTAGGGCAATAAATTGTTTCTATTATTCAGGGTGTCCAGGGGACATATTCGTAAATACCCTTATAAGTTATTTCGGCAGCGTTCGGGCGTTTGTGGTAAATGCCCGAAGATGTGTCGGTCGCTAACACGTCAGTTATTTACGAGTAAAAATATTTTCAAAGTTTTTAACGGTTTTTTATTGTGGTATTTATGAACATGCGTCCAGGAGTAAAGTGTGCCAAAATACACCAAGCCACGTGATCTTTTATAGCCAAGTCTGTCGCCCCCATTTAGGTGTATTTCACAAGGTATCCGGTTAGCGGTAACTTCAGGAGGTGATTCTACATGATCATACAAGTAAAAAAGATGAATAACTTTTTTCGAAATTTAACTACCTTAAGATATTGAAATTTCGAAAAAACATACTTATTTTTTTAAACTTTATTATCATGTAGAATCACCTTCAAAAGTTATTGCTAACCGGATACCTTGTGAAATACACCTAATGGGACCGACAGACTTAACTATAAAAGATCATTTGGCTTGGTGTATTTTGGCATATCGCTCGTCGTACATTCCCAATGGGAATATATGGCGAGCGATATGCTGAAATAGGCCAAGCCAAATGATCTTTTATCTTTTATAGGTACGATAGATACGTGTGCCCCCCTAATGGTGTTGTTGTTGAAATAGTGTGCAATTAAATATTCTTTTGGAAACATTTAAGTTTTATCTAATTTGTATAAATGTACTCTCTCTTTCCGGAAATGGTGGGCGATTGAATATTATTTGGTAAACATTTAAGTGTTTATATAAGGGGCCATCCATAAATTACATCCACGAATTTCATGATTTTTTGACCTGTCCCTGTCACAAATCGTCACATTTGTGAGACCCCCTCCCCCCTAGTGTGACGTTACATATTTTGCAATTTTACATCTAAAATAATCAAAATCATAATCAGTCATAGAGTTGATGACCCCCCCATACCCCTTGTCACACTTCTCTACACCCCCCCCCCCCCCCCCTTAAGGTGTGACGTAATTTATGGATGGCCCCTAATTAGTAACATTTTGGTCTTTCTCTCAGGAAATAGATGCCTTAAAGGAGACTTGTACACTATGCTCGCGGCGGGTGCTGCCGTCGGGAATGAGGGTTCATCTCCTCGCCCACACAAGATCCTCAGTAAAGGAAGAGAAACCGCCTCCGGTTCAACTGCCTGTGGAAGATGAAACAGGCGCCAGAAGAAAAAGAAAGGCGGCTGAAAAGTTAGTAAATACATTTTAATTTTTTTTTTTTAAAGGTGCCGGTAACCCGGGCGTTTATTAATATCAAGAGTTATTTACATATATGTGCGCTACCCAACTCACTGTTCTGAGCCGGGTAGCATTATCTATAATTACATATATCAGTAAAGATTAAAGCAAAAAAAATACAAAAGATAATAAATAAAAATACAAAGTACAAAAGAAAAACTTAAATAATAATAATACAAAGTACAAAAGAAAAACATAAATAAAAATACAAAAGATAACCTAGATATAATAATCTAAATATAAAAAATTTACAAACATATATAAAGTAATTGAACATTTTCAGTATGAAAGTTCTTTTTTTTTTTAATTTCAATAAATGTTTAAATAATAATATACAACGTATAAAAAATTAACATGTTCAGTTTGCAAGTAGCTTGTTAATGCAATCCCTTTTTTTTGTTTAATAACCACGTATTAAAGTTTTTATATGTACTTTTTCTATTGGTTTGAGTTATGTGTTGTGTTTCTTTTAAGAAAATGTTGAATATGGAAGGTGCGAGGTAAGATTCATGTTTTTTAGCAAGAGTGGATTTTATTTTTGGCACTTGTAAATGTTTGTTAGATTTAGCTCTAGTGTTCTAGGAGTGAGATATGTGGGAAGGTGATGATTTTATGCAATTTATATGGATAATTTTTTTTATGAATAGCTTCCTGATATCAAGTATTTTGTTTTGAATTAAAAGATTTTCAGTGGGATGAAGATATGAATTAATGTGAAAGTTCAATGATACTAATCCCTCCACACAGCATCCCCAAAGATAATATTCCCAGTTTAAACATGTGTAGTTAATGTTAAAAAAATGCATTTTATGTATTGTTTTCAACGAACTTTATTATGGTAGTACCAGGCAGAGCTCGTATGTACATCATCATAAACCATTCCGATGGGACATATGTCATTTTTTGCCTCTTATAACACCATAAGTGTAGTTAATGTTAAAAAAATACTTTTTATGTATTGTTTTCAACTAACTTTATTATGATAGTCCCAGGCAGAGCTCATGTGTCCATCATCATAAACCATTCCGATGGGACGTAAGTCATTTCTTGCCTCTTATAACACCATGTGTGTAGTTAATGTTAAAAAAATACATTTTCTGTATTGTTTTCAAGGAACTTTATTATGATAGTCCCAGGCAGAGCTCATATGTCCATCATCATAAATCATTCCGATGGGACGTATGTCATTTCTTGCCTCTTATAACACCATGTGTGTAGTTAATGTTAAAAAAATACATTTTCTGTATTGTTTTCAACGAACTTTATTATGATAGTCCCAGGCAGAGCTCATATGTCCATCATCATAAACCATTCCGATGGGACGTATGTCATTTCTTGCCTCTTATAACATTGATGGGTGGCAGTGACCATTCTTCTATAATTAATGGAACCTTTACAATAAAATATATTTACATAAATATATTAAAGACATAGGATGTATTATGTAATAAGTACTTACACCAATGATTAAGATGCATCAAATTTTATGTGTTTTTTTTTATACATTAATAAAATATTGGAATTGAAATAAAAACGTTAGTACAAGAATTTTTATTTGTATGCTCATAATATCAGTTGAAAAGCTTGTCTGAAGAAATAATTATGAATATTCAAAATTGAATTAGTTGCATTTCACAAATAATAATCAAATAATTCGTTAACCCCTCAGGCCTCCCATAAACTGACCGTTATATTTCTTAAGGCTGTCAGAAGGCCGGAAAATTTGTTTGTATTTGTGCTTTACAATAAAATCCACATAGGTAAATGGAATATTTCTGAATGTATCCGAAAACTGAAAATTGTCTTTGAAAGGTGATGAAATATGCTTTAAAATTTTATCATGAATCAGATAATAAAAATATAATTTTCGAAAATCTTAATTTTGAGTGCAAACATAAAAATGTATTAAAAATGGATCACTTTTACGTTTTTCATCTAAACCCTGAAATTAAATTACTAATGACAATACATGGATCGTCTTAAACCATAGTGAACTAACTCACTTTTTGCAGTTTCTGAGTTAGAGCTTGAATTGTGGGCTCCAAATCATAATCTAGCTCTGCCAGGGAGAACCAATCAGAGAAATACTATCTTGGCCAAACATGGACAGTTTTTTTCCGATTGGTTCTTCTTTCTGACAGAGCTAGATTATAATTTGGAGCCCTCATTTCAGGCTCTAATTAAAAAAATGCAAAGTGAGTTAGTTCACTATGGGAAGACGATCCTCATTTGTTAAATAAATAATGTATTATAAAAACTTTATTGTTAATTTTTTTTTTTCTTAACATCTCAGGCCCCAACCGTATTATTTCAGAGGGTCAAAATATTTCCGCTTTACAATAAAATCCAAATTTGTGAACGGATTTCGTAATAATACTTGTCAACAGATCACAAGCTTGTTTCACATTTTTACTTCATATTTAACTTGACGATGTTGACGAAATGATCATTGCTCAGCTGTACATTCCCGGACCCACGATGAAGCTGGTTTTCAAATGAGCCGTTCGCAAAAGCGAATGAATTGACTCTAAGGGAGCTGTTTGTTCGAAAAACCAAACAAATTAGCCTGAGGAGTGAAAAATATTTTCAGAATTATTAAAGAAAAAAAGAGAATATAATACTTTTTCAAGTGTTCTAAAAATTTCAATATTGAAAACTGGGTGGCCACGTTAGCATTTCATCACGGTGACTTTTGCATTCAGTGTTACAAATTTACAAATCTAGAAATAAGGGCATCCGGAACCGTCCCTAACTTACATAAACTTTATAACGATAGTGTTGTATTATTTTTACAGTCAAATTATAAATGAATAAGTCAGTGTTAAATTTTTAACTCATCATGTGCGAATTTTGTTACCACTGTGTGCGTTTTTATGAATTAAATTTTTGAATAATCTTTTGCTTATTTTTATAACTGGCAATATCATAAAATTTATAAAATTCGAAAATCTTCTGTCTTTTCGTTTTTATAAAAGATGTGTGAGAAGTAAGATTCTTGTGAAAGCGTTTATGACATTCGTCGATTATGCGCATACGATCTCTCTGGGAATACTGTCGACCCATATAACTTATTTATTTCTAACTGTTTCCAATTTCAGGGCTGGACATACATTTAAAAAGTTGAAAAAGTCTGAACCACCACCACAAAGAGACATTGTAAGTAATTATATTAAATCTGTTTGTTTTTCAGTTTGTAAAAACTGTGAGTTCTGGAAGCGGATTTCTGTTCTTTATCCTTGGCTAGGGATATATCCTTAGTGTACCTATCCCTACCAGACGGCCATCTCACTCGCTCTGGTTCATGCATGGAGAATGAGAATCCGTCTCCTGATATCATGAATTTTGTACTACTTTTCTCTCTGAAGTTTCAAAGCATTATTTTCAGCTTACAACGTAATTTCCATCGTGAGCTGTGTAACTCTGAAATATTAGTTTATATGTCTTTGAAATATGTACTCTGTTTGTTTATATGTACTCTGAAATACTAGTATTTTTATTTAAGTTCATTTAGGAAACATACAGTTGCATACATACATTTATTTAACATTTAATAGTGAATGTACTATAATAAACCAGTTAAGTTCTGTTTATAATAATTTTTGTTACGGTTGCAGATTAGAAAGCAAGAAGATTTTAAAAGTTATATAAGTAAAAAATGAATAAAAATAATAAATAAACAATAAAGACATTTTGATTTAAGTAGGTTATAAGCTTAGTTTAATCAATGTCACTTTTTCAAGAGTTATCAATATCTCATAGATTTGCAGAAACGGGATATTTTGGAGTATATGTTTTTAGGTAATCAGTCGTGTTGGGCTCCTTCCTTCTTCAGCTAATTTTTCGGATAGCCTTGCAGTGTCCATCATCAGGGCAGGTGTCCCGCCCACTGAACTTTTAAGTTTGCTTACTAATGTTGTTATTGCATATTTCAGAAAGAGTTGTACAAGAAACCTTGGTTTGGGCGGGCGACAGGCAATGTGTGGGGCATGTGGAAGAAGCAGGTGGCCGGGGGTGAGCTGGCGACGTGCACGCGCTGCAAGCACCCGGAGCCCAGCGTGGAGGCCATCAACAAGCATTACATCTCCACCTGTCCTCTTGTTCCAGAAAAGGTAAGTCACAACCATTTGGGATATCGATCGTCCAATTGATTAGTCAGACATCTTCAAATATAAGGCTTTGAGATAATGAGGGAAGCAATAATATTCTAAACCTCACCATAAATCAATGTGTGTTTTACATATTAAATATGCTATAAAATAATACCGGGAGGCATAACGGTCCGGTACATAAGTATGACATTTTGAAATATCCTGCTAATGACCCAGAAAACATTAACATTTTGTTTAATTCACCACAAATTTTTCTGCATTATAATTGATTTGGTGGTGTTTTCGAGTAATCTGAGTATTGTACCTACCAGATATAGGATACACTTTAGCATATAATTGCATACCCAACTCCTCCGCGTTTCCTCCCTTCTACAACATGGGTCTCTTTAAGATTTCTTTTCCTCAAAAATACCCTCCACCCAGCATCCCCAAATATGGCATAGGCCCTGAGGGCATAGGCCCTGAGGGCATAGGCCCTCCTTTGGTGGAGTGGAGTTAATGTAAAAAAAAAACAAATCATTTCGATTTTTCAGAGACGTTTGATCAACTGGAAGATTGATGTGCATACTTATTAATACGAATACAGTGAAACCCTCTTAAGTTTCGTGGCTTAAAAAGTTTGGTTTTTTCAGTCCCTCGGCCCAAATTTAGCCCAATTTTTCCCAGATGTAAGGTTTACCATATTCCCTTATCTGATATTTTTTCCATCATCAAAGATAGATCCCGCAATGTTTGGACAGAGTATTGGAACAATGCTAGTCAATCCAAGGGAGCCTGCTACGCCTCAATACAAAGGACTATCCCATCAAAACCGTGGTTTCAAAAATTCCCCCATTTATTCAAAAAATAAATTTCCTCTCTTATTCGAATGAGAATCGGGCATTGTTCTGTTCCTTCTTACTTGTTTTAAAATTCACGTCCTTGACTCCCCAGATTGTACATTCTGTGGTTTAGATGTGGGAACTTTAGATCAAATAATTTTTGGTTGTCCCTCTCTAAATAAATATCCTCTCTTCCATCAAGCGTTACCTAAAATTACTTCCCCTCCATTCAACATCTCAAAGTCTGAACTCGACTCCAATCTTCCATATAATTCTGAAATTTTAACATTTGAATAAAATTAATATATAAATTCGCCTTTCCTTTCTCTGTAATTTGAAATGATGGCCTAGAACACCCTTGAAGGGTGAAAGCCACAAATAATTGAAAAAAAAAAAAACTTCACAAACAAAAAAAAAACCCACTACAGTGAAACCTTCACGTAGGGTTGCCCTGCTACAAGTTTTTTTTCTGGTCCCTGAAAAAACCTTTTTTATTGTATATAGTTACAAATCATGTTTTAGTATTTTACCATAAAAAAGAACTTGCC
This sequence comes from Glyphotaelius pellucidus, assembly GCA_936435175.1. NCBI lineage: Eukaryota > Metazoa > Arthropoda > Insecta > Trichoptera > Limnephilidae > Glyphotaelius > Glyphotaelius pellucidus. The sequence goes on along the minus strand of OW386541.1, from coordinate 24,955,559 downwards.
TTGATAAATACAGTTTAATTGAGGCTTGGTAAATTATTTATGGATATGCCGCGGCCTGTCCCAAAACAAAAGGGCATAAAGAGCAAAACATAAAGGCATAGGGCAGGGCTAAGACAAATCTCAACTTGGTAAAGGGTCGTGAGGGAATGAAGTTACGAGTAAATTGACACATTCAAAAGATTCTTGTATAAAATTTAACCTAATTAGCTAGGACTCACACCTCTCCAGATAATTCGATTTATTGGTTTATGTAAAGTTGATTTAATTAATAGAAGAAATTATCCATAGATGTCAGGAGATGCAAATTCCCCTCTACCAAGGAAGCATTATAAAAAGCCTATGTTTAGGTTTTTACACTCTCTTCTCGTCTCATCACCATACCTTCTTAACAAGTAAAACGTAAACTCCTTGGTTTGGGTTGGGTAGTTTGGAGCTCCTGAACATTCACAATGTAATTGGGAATAGAGCAAATAAAAGTCACGAGTCCTTTAAAGTTTCCTGAAGATGCGTTATTATTTACAAAGTTCCTTCCTCCAAAACAAAACAATTCTTATTGACTTTTTTTTTCCAGGTGTACCAATGTTTGTGTTGCGTATTCAAATGTATGACGGAAGCAGAAATTGTTGAACACATAAAGGAGAAGCATCCTGACGAAATCATAGTAAAGATCGAAGAGTCCTCCGACTCTGATGAAGTTCACACCGACAATGTTCCTGATCCCGATTCCAGCTCTGATGAAGATGAATATGAAACTGACAGTGAAGAAAAACTGTTTGTTCGACCCGGTAGAAAAAGTAAGTACATAATACTTGGTATTTGGTCAATATAATATATGTAAATATATGAATCATTGAGTTCCAATACCCTCCCTAATGGTTTTTGTTACTTTCAAATAAATCAAGAAAAACTAGGATGATAAGTTTTCATGATTCCAGTTATATTATTTTTTTACACGTTAGCATGATCCATGTGTAAGTTTTCATGATTCCAGTTATATTATAATTTTACACGTTTGCATGATCCACGTGTAAGTTTTCATGATTCCAGTTATATTATAATTTTACACGTTAGCATGATCCACGTGTAAGTTTTCATGATTCCAGTTATATTATAATTTTACACATTAGCATGATCCACGTGTAAGTTTTCATGATTCCAGTTATATTATTTTTTTACATGATAGCACGATCCACATGTAAGTTCATGATTCCAGTTATATTATTTTTTTACACGATAGCACGATCCACATGTAAGTTCATGATTCCAGTTATATTATATTTTTTACACAATAGCACATTATACAATTGTTATTTTCTATATAAATGTTTAAAATATATTTCGAATAAATCGAGTGCAGTTCACACAAGGTAGAAGCGAAACTTTATCAAATTAGTTAATAAAATAAGTTTTTTTTTTTTTTTACATGAGCTCCACACAGGAGGCCCTGAGGAAAATAATTCCCCTCAGGGCCTATGTCATCTTTGGGGATGCTGTGTGGAGAATTTTTTTAAGGAAAAGGAGGAGAGGAGAGTTCTGGGAAAGAGTAGGGTTTGAGGGGTGGGTAGGAATCTGGGGTTCAGTATGTCCTGGTCATCCGCCTCCAAGACCTAGACAAACCTCACCCCATGAACCTGGGCACCCCTGCTAAATCACCAAACATAGCGAACCACTTGGGGTGACCTATGGCAGAGGTGTTGGTTATCCGATAAAGGTTCCCGGGGCGGCGGTACCCATTCCCGCCTCCCAAATTGTAAATGCTGTTATGGTTATATAAAATGAAAGAGTACTTGTATTTTTGCACTAAAGTAATAGCATTGATCAAAGATATATGTATTCACTTTACATTATCATGGTTTATTAAAATGAAAATTAAAAAAAAATTATAGAATGATTGTAACAGCAGAAGTTTTATTATTATTATTTTTATGTATTTATTTATATTCTCCTTTTTATTTGCAGGGACATCGGCAGCATCTAATAATAACCAAAGTAAGTTCAATAATAAGTCTTCAGTTCTCTATAGTACATTTTATGAAAAACTTTATCTTTGTGTTAATAAAGGAAAACTCTTTAATTAACACAAACCAAACACATGGGTTTATGTATCAGTGTTGTTGTGTATAAAATAGTAATTTTAAAAAACCCTGTTCCGCAAAGTTATAATTTTTTTTAAACTAATGCTTTTTTTTGTTTCTAGGCATATTACCTCTTAATACTTCGGCATTAAGTACTGACGAATGGAAATTATCTACCACGGAAGGTATGTATTTAAAGTTTAGAACTACACATGTAATTTAATTTATTAGTTATGTACATATTAAACAGGGTCTCCTCCGACCGAAAACATGAACATTTGCTTACACATTACTAGAAACATTGCCAATGGGGGCTTGGCCTTGCACTTTATGTATGCGTCTGCAGTAAGGCCACGCTCCCATTGCCAATGTTTATAGTAATGTGTAAGCAAATGTTCATGATTTCGATCGGAGAAGATCCTACTTTATACAAACTTTTTTGGTGTTTGTAATAATAATAATAATTGGATCATTTGAATAGAGCCGGTTGACAGACTCAGATGATTGGAAGATACTCTCAGTATAGCCCTGGTGTAAGACCACAGAATTGAAACGATGCTTGAAAAGGCTTTAGCCGTGTTTGGTGACCATATCTGAAAAGCCAGGTACTTCCCCACCTTCCTATCCCTATCTCCTCCCTCTCCCCACTACCTTCAGCCTCACAAGATACCCTAGCAATTGGGGATGTCGTAGTTTCACTGGTTGGGAGCAGTTGAGACTTTTGTGTGGTAAACACATAAATTTTTTTTTTTAAGTGTGGTTTTTGTGAAAACTCACCTAAAGACTCTGTGATGTGTCTTGTTGAAGTTTTATTTTTTGATAATAAATAGTATTTATAAACTAAGAAAACACTTTTAAAGTTCTGCGAGAGAGAATTGTAAAATTAATGAGAAAAAAAATTGGTTGTCTGTAGTCGGTTTACGGACGATAATTTTACGTGATAAGTCATATAATAACAATGGAGTGGAAGAGAGATAGATGCGTCACGAGCCGAACGCTTGTTCCGGGCTCTCGCTTGCATGCTCGGCTCAGGCAGAACGTGACAATGAGTCATGCTTTTTCGTGAGTGCAGCCGGCGTTCATCGATTTATAAGACGTTATCATGTCAAAAGATTAGTTAATTAAAAATTGTAAAAATTAATTAATAAATAATTTTTAAAAATTAATTAATTGAAAAAAATTGCTGTTTGCGTTGTTTGTTTGGTTGTTTGCGTTTATTGTTTATTTTAAAAATATGTTAAATAGGTGACTATTTCGATTTGTTTTAGAAATCAGATCTTTTCTTCCTTCGTTCCATTTTGCCTACAGAGTGGGCGCCAACCTGAAGAAACTATATTCGTTATGGAACAAACAATTGTAAGTACATAAATGAAAATTATTGATTATAGAAACCCTCTTGTAAGGTTCGCACAAAGAAGTTTTCATGCTTAACAGCCTTTGTAATAGCTTGAATTTTAGCATAAAACTATTTCAACGCATGTACTTACGTTCTAAAAGACATGTTTTTAGATTTTGTATGGTGCAAACTTTGATTAAATTTTTATACAAATAACTACAACAAGTATGCTGTTTGATGTTAAAATCGTGAAGGCTACAGTAAAACAAACCACAGCAAAATCAAAATAATCTACAGTAAAGGCGGAACTCCTGCGCCAGAATACACATGAATACTAGCTTGAACCACACTATAAACGTTCTTTGTTTTCCGTCTCCTGCGTTTTTTGAAACATGGTTTGAAAGATTGGTGTGAACAGGTGTGAAGTTCGCGCGGTCCGACAATTTTGCTAGTGGCCTTTCCACGCGTACGCAACTGAACACTTGACGTTTGACGTTTAAATAAATGTTAAAATATGTTCCGATGAAGAAGAGATGCTACATCAGGGAGAAAACAGAGATATTTTAATAGATGTTTATTTACCAGGAAAGATTTCTGACTAATATCAATTATTATGACCTAAAGTTAGTATTTGAATTTCGAATGCGTAATTAATTACGCATTCGAAATTCAAACGTCAAAAGTCGAGTTCTGTTAAGAAATTTAGCGATGATATTGTAGACGAAATATAAAGGAAAACACGCAGATTTCAACTTAGACCTAACCTACCTAAATAGATTTTTATTAGGTATTTATTTATCAGGGAAAGAATAGAATACCTATTTTAATTGGTCAATTTCTTCCGTGTCTCTGAAATCGATTTATAAATTAATAGACTTTATTTACAAGTGAGTTCACGAAAGATATAATCATCCATTACGACAGTATTTATTTGCAATTTAAAGTCATAATTAGGTATTAGGCTCGCGCGGTTGGCATAACCCCAAACGTCATTCGATTTATCTCCGGTACCAACCGCTCCGTACGGCTCCTGTAAAAATATGAACTTATTTCCCCCCCCGCCGGCCCCGCCTGCCTTCCCACCATAAATAAACCAATAATCGAGTGAATTAGTATTGTGGATTTAAGATAATTAATGTATATGTTTGATGTGCTGCAGTTATTTTTGGTGAGTATCTTATAAATTCCATTTTAGTGCATTAAAGTGTCGCCATTTCTCAAACATAATTTGTGTCCAAAAGTTCGTTCAAAGAGAACATCAAACACTTCACTACTTACAAAATTAAGCTTTCTTATATATATATATATATATGTAGATTGTGATTATCAAGTAGACCATTTAAAAGAAACTTCATAGAAAATATTTAATGTGGACTCAAAATAAAACTTCCTACGAGAGTTTATAGGTGGAAAATCCTGAGAATATTTCTGTTTCAAATGTTTACGATTTTATAATATTTTTTTTAATAAATCCTATGAATATTTGATAGTCGACAAAAGATAGGTGAATTCATTGACTGTATAGAACTATAATCGGTTTGTATGTCTTCATATTAAAATTCGGAGGCATGATTTTTTTAAGGTGGGTGGAAAATATTCAAAACGGTCACCAAAAAATTTCGAACAATCTGAGAAAAAAGTTTCAATTTCGGCTGTTGCTCCAGTGGTTAAGAAGTTTTCCAAGGGACTGGAAAAAACAAACTTCTTGCAGAAAAACCTTATATGTGGGAAAATTGGGCCAATTTTGGGCTGAGGAACCGAAAAAACCCAAACTTCTTAAGGGGGAGGGTTTCACTTTAGTAGTTTTGTTAAAAATCTTATAAGAGAGTTTCACTGTGCAGTCAAAAACATTTTTCTGAATACAAATACAAAAAAAAAATTATATTTAAAAAAAAAATTTCCACAGCGTCGAGAAGTTTTATTCCGATGAAGACCTGTTCCCCAAGCTTGTATGCAATCCTCTGCAAGCCCTGAGCACATCAGAAGCCGAGACATACTTCCCTGAATCCAAAGAGTCCGTCAGAATGGCCAACAGTACAACATCATCTTGCACCAAAAACTTCATTGGCGTCGAATGGCGCAGATACAAACTGTTCGAGTCAGATTTATTCAATGGTAAGTTACGAAATTATGTAAATTTATTTATAAACAAGAATCGCTCAAGTTCAACATTTTAAAGGAATTAAAATAACATCTCAATTTTTTTTTTCCAAAGGGAGTGATTTTTTCTGCATGCTATATTTAATACTCACGTGACGTTACAAAAGCCCTGAGGGTTTAAAAAAAATTACACTCTTGTCCTTAATGTTGTAGAAAAAAAACTAGTAAGTGCAAAAATTAATTTGATATCATATTATGTGAAACGTAATTGACCCGTGGTAATCCGACCCCTTTCTAATCCAGCACCCCCTATAATCGACATGCCATATTTATTACAGCAAATCTTAGTCAATGCATGCTTAAACATGTTGTGACTTATTCGCAGCACTGTGACTTTTTGCTGGACGCGTATTGTCTCAGTTCAATTGTGAATGTGATCACAGGCATTCAAACATTGCTGTTATGTACAATGCATATCTACACATGTCGCAATTGCTTTGATCGGTGGCAGTACTCTACAGTCCGACAAATTCGATTATCAATTAGATCACCACCTTGCAAAACGTTTGTCGGATTACCGCGGGTCAACTGTACTTTCAACTGTTTTTGGCATTTTCTTAGTGGTTTTAAATAACATTAAAGGAAGTTGAAGTTTTTATGCACCATAAAAATAAAAGTAAATTATTAATATATTTTTTGTAAGCATGTATTTTTTCTGTTTAATTTACAGTTAAATTAATTTTGGCTTTCTGTGTTGACATAATGTAAAAAAAAATATTTATCAGTTTCTCGCTTCCTACTTAACCCCAGATCTAAGACTTTTTCAAACTGGGGCAGAAACTTGATTTTTAACTTGGGCAGAACTTGGCATTTTAAAATCATATGAATAATTGATAGAAAAACGTGCGCTGAATGCCAGGCGCTTTGTGAATCAAGTTGTTTTTTCCAATTAAACATATAAATTACGATTTTGGCGCCCCCTAAAACTGCCGCCTGGGGCAGGCACCCCGGTTTGCTCCCCCCCAGATCCAGGGCTGCTTCTACTATGAGTTTCTGAACACCCCATAATAATATAGTGTTTCGTGAACACCTCACTTTGAGAACATGTATGTATTGATATATTAAGGGTGTTTACGTATTTTTGATATAGTTATTTTTTTTATTTGGTTATTGAATTGATTATATTATTATGTTAAAAATTATCATTAAGCTAGCTCTACACTCATAAGTAAAATTTACAACTTACGTAAATTTTTGATAAGTCACTCACAGGAGCATTCACATATGCACCCAACTTATGGTAATTAATATAGTTAAACACGGAAGTTTGTAACTATTATTCTTAATCTTTAAGCAAATTTAATAGTCAATCTACTTCCCAGCGACATCCATGTGCGCAGTGAAAATGTAAGGGATATGTGAATGAAAACATTAGATTAACTTTTAACATTTATTGAAATCAACAGTTGGTAGAGCATGAGACAATCGTCTATTTAAAGATTATAGTTTAATAAAAACTCAGGACATGGTCCAGGGTTCCTTGAGGAGGAAGCTCCTGGGATTATGAAATATGCAAGTCACTTTTAAAAGTACTAGGAACCAGCGTTATGTGTAACATTATAATCTGAACAAAACTAACCTTTCAAACAGAATGTTGGGCGCCTGGTCAGTCTCAAGACATGACCATTTATAATTATAAACTCCTATTCAAACCAGTAAAAAGAAACTAACGCCAATCTACGAAATCAGCACGCCAGCCGGAGAACAGCCCCGTCCTTCCTTCCTCAGTCAAATCCGTGGAGTGGTCGCTCTTCCGTCTTCAACCCGATCTCCTCACTGTCTCGTCCGAAGTTAGCAACCAACACGCTCATAGAGTAAGGTGTTTTGTGAAGTCAACATACAAGTAAACGGGGTAACAAGTTAAACTGTTACAAGTTTAACTTATGTAAGTGCTCATTGCGATCGTCACATCTGTAAGCTTATTTGCGGTGATATGATTTCCTGAAAATTTGCTGCTGTAAAATTTGAGTAATTTTGTCAATGAAGACGAAAGAGCCCAACTAATGTATTGGAATACAAGTTGACTTGAGAGAAACAATTCTCCGAGCGCTTTTGTTCTATTATCGACAGAATTGAATGAAGTTCTTTAATTTTATCCGAATGACAGCAACCAAGTTCGAATTCAAAAACGTCACGTTACAAAAAGAATGAAGATGCTCATTTTTAGAAAGCTTAACTCTAAGGACGGGTTGTTTCAAAAAATTTGATGAATTCATCAAATGTTTGAAGTTAATTTTCGCGTTCTGTGTAAGTTCTATTCAAGTTCTGTTATTATATCGTTATAGGACAGCTGCTTCACAAAACTGAAATAATCACAAAAATTGAATAGAACTTACACAGAATGTGAAAATTAACATCAAATATTTGATGAATCCATCAAATTTTTTGAAACAACCCGTCCTAAATGATATCTCTTCTGTTTTTGAATTTTGTTCCATTTATATTAGCTTTCGTAGGTTGTGCTTATTTGAGTTTTATCTATTATGTATTGTTTTTTATATTTTTTTCAGGAGATAATAACGTAGTTATTCATTAATCTTAATTAGATTTTAGTTGAAATAATAGAAATACATACTACTTTTTATAGGAAAAAAATCGTTAATTTAATTTTTGTTATCGCGTTCGGTGCGTTTAGGTACCATTTCTTAATGGTAAGCATTATCAAACTGATTACAAGGTGATTACTTTTGAAAGAGTATCACTGTATTAGCATTCCTGTAAACATGATATTAAATCTGTCGCATGGTTTTAGGTACGCAGACCTTCTGGTGCGGTGGCCCCGTTCGGGGGCTGGCCTGGGCCCCTGGTAAGAGCCCGGAGTGCTACGTGGCGGTGGCCACTGACCGCTCCATGGATGGCTATTACAAAGAAGATCAGCACTATAAGCACAAGGGAATCATACAAATATGGAGCGTTGGGGCTCTTTGCGATAAAGAGTATGTACTCGTTGAATTCTTGATGTTGAATGTATTGTTCATCTTTTTTTAATACATTAAATGGTAGAATTATAACTTTTTTTTTTACATTAACTTCACACAGGAGGTCCTGAGGCAAATAATTTTCCTCAGGGCTTGTGCCATCTTTGAAGATGCTGGGGGAGGGTTTTTTGAGAAAGCAATGCACATGTTGTAGGAGGGAGGAAACACAGGCCGGCAAATTATTCCACAGCCGAGCTGTTGAATTCGACAACGAGTTGTAGAAGCGACCCGTTCTCATGTAACAAATGTCAACCGTTTACATATTTACAGGATAATTTTATGGTTTTTACATTGACGTACTGGAGGAGAATTGCAGTATCTAATGTTATTTTTTAAGAAAACAGCAAAGCCCCCTTCTAAGTTTTCTGCGTATAAGATTTTCCCCGATAAGAAGTTTTTTTTTACAGGAAACTTTATAAGAGAGTTTCACTATATTTGGCAGCTGTGTTATAAGGGGTAATAACTTGCATAAATACCCACCATGTAAGAAATTATGTTCCAACAAGTTCATTACCCATCTTGGCTATTCTAGTCAGTTTCTAGGCATTTGAATATATAGTAAGATTTTGATGAAAACGACCATCAAATTTCAAGACATTTGGAAACTGAACCAAATTTTCTAATAATTTTTTCAGTAAGGGTTGTCAACGGCCTGCCACCATGGTGATGGGAATAGCGCACAACTTTGGTCAAGTGTGGCACCTGACCTGGTGCCCCTCCGGCTGTGAAATGGCTTTCGTTCCGGGGAGTCAAGTGTCGCAGGACGGCGTCAGGTTGGGCCTTTTGGCAGCAGCCTGCTCTGATGGAAATGTACATATCTACGCTGTGGCCAATCCCCAGTCTTTAATTACAAGGTGATTACACTTTGCCAATGATTAAGTATGACACTATTTTTTTAATTAAATAATATGTTTGGAGAGTGCTTTTATTGTGTGCTCAATCATCTGATAATAATTTAATTCGAAATTTCAAAAATGAGATTGACAAAAATCTTAAAAATAAGAGGTCCCAATGGCCGAGTTGATTAAGGCGCTTGTCCCGGTAAGACGAGAGATCCTGGGTTCGAGTCCCAGTTGCGTTTGTTATCTTTTTATTTTTCTATATCTTGTTCTTTTTCATATATTTATTTAGATTTATTAGTATGTATATCTTCTTCAATGATATATTCATTGATGGGTATAGCCTTGAAAGTTATTACAACGAGAGTATTTCTATTAAAAATTGAATATTCAATTAGACTGTGTGTCCCATATAAATAAAATCGGTTATGTTTATCTGAGACGTTGTTTAAGTTACAAACCAGTTCTTTGAATGTTGTGATCATTTAAAAAGGTAGCAGCCAAAAATATGTGGAAAAAATTGTCAAAGATAATATTGTTAATTCTGAATTCGAAATATGATATTGAAAAAAATGACTTTAAAGTAAGAGGTCTCAATGGCCGAGTCGGTTAAAGCGCTTGTCCCGGTAAGACGAGAGATCCTGGGCTTGAGTCCCAGTTGTGACCGTTTTTTTTCTGTGTCTTGTTCTTTTTCAATTTTTCGTTTAGATTTAATAGCAATATCTTCTCCTTCAATAATATTTTACACTAATTGGTATAACCATCAAAATTAGATAACATAAATTATAAATTTACATGTAAATCATAAAATATGATTAAATTTATCTTTTATTGAATAATTTTTACGTTTTTACAGCGAGAGTAATATATATTCAACGGAACCAGTAGCCTCATTGAAACTCTACAGAGACGATACTGTTACATTGGGAAGAACTCAATCTCATGCCACTCAAGTGTTTTGGAGTCAGGTAAGAATGGAAAAATACTAGTTAAATTTTCAGCATACATCATATTAATTTTATTACTATTTTAAAATCTTTTTATTAAAAGGAGCTTGTTAATGTAGAATGCTATCTGTTTCCAGGATTTAGGGCACAGAGTAATAGCTGTGGGGTACTCCAGTGGGGTAGTGGCCCTATTTGACCTGGACAGCACCTCCATCCTTCTCACGAGCCGACACGGGAACACCACTGTGTATCTGCCATACTTCAACTTTCAGGCGCACCGTACCCGCGTTACAGGTGCTTATCATTCATCAAATCGTGTTTTTTTTTAAGTTTTTTTAAAAAAAAATTTTTTTTAATGTTTTCAATAATATTGTTATTTAATTTATAAAAACAGTTTATTTGTAGACAAGTTATGCTTTCTAATTATTATTATGTGTGACAGCGGAGGCATTATCAAACGGTGGTTAAACCACTTACAGACGATATACTTCTATTATTTCTAGATAACTTACGATGAAAATCGTATTGCTTTAACTTTATTACGTATGCCCTTATTGATTTCCGAGTAAAATGACGGAAATTATTAATGGTTATTATCCTTTTAAAGTTTCCCCAATTACTACAGTTTAAATTTGACTGAAGGTTGTTAAGTGAGTTATTCTCAAATGATGGCTCAGAGGTTTCTTTTTACAGCATGATTGTTTTTGTTTTTCAGTCAAAACTAACTCATTTGCTTTTGTTTAGTACATTTAAAAATGGTGAGTAGACATTTTGAGTGCCATAGGTAGCAAAATTCTTTTTGCCAGCGTCATGATGTGAAACGGAAATATTTTCATATCATCACATTTTTTCCAATAGTTTAATCAATAACATTTTTTTTTCTGGAACAAACATTTGTATAACATTTAAAACAACTTATTTGTTCATTCCTTCCAGGTTTAGTACTGATGCCCCCTGTGGCGGGCTACAGCGCCCCCGTCGTGTGCGTGACATCCCCTTCAGGTTGCGGCATCTGGAGCGGAGACACACGCACATACTTCAGACGGGGGCCCTACACGGGAGCCAGCATGGCGCCGCAGTGGCCGCAGGTAGTCGCCTTCACCGAAGACGTGCAGCCCAATGCGGGATCAGGTAAATTGATTCAAAGCCCTAGCCTAGCTTGAACCCTTTCATTTAAGCTGGGTTGATTACACAAAATCTAAGCAGTTACAGAGGTTAGAACCTTGTCAATGGAAATAAAGATTAGTTTATCAATTTACCTACTTTGCGTTTCCAGCGTCCATCCTCCCAGTGCGCATATCTTGCGGCCACCTGGACCGTATCACCATAATAGAGGCAGGGATCATTGGGGGCGCCGTGACCCCCTGGAACGGGGGCCTGCTGGGACTGGGGCTGCAGGGTCAACTGTCTGCCCGCCTGCACCGCTGCCCCTATATCCCCAAAGACCGCAAGAATTCCAAGGATAAGTTTACCCACGTAAGTACCTTGATTAACAGGTCGCGTGCCGTTGGCGCGCCGGTGCGCGCCCTATAGCCGAATAAAAAATTAAAAAAAAAACTTTTTGATATGCGATTTTAAACCTTATGTATAAAGAAAATGTATGAAGAACAAGGTCAGAATCGCTTGGGGCATTCTTGTTCTTGACGTAACAGATATAAGGAACACTTCTAGCCACTCAAATAATTGTCTTTGGACATTTCAATGACTTTGGAAATGGCCATTTCTACCGCGATTCGAACTGTCAAACTTTGAGCGTCGCGTGTCATAAAAAGATCAATAAACCTATCAATTTGTCAAATAAATGCAAGTAAAAGTGTTTGCAGGTGTAGTTCGTTGTTCAAGGAACGTATTTCGGTAAATATTATATACCATAGCATAAAATTAACTGAAAAAATTTACGTCAAAAGTCAAAACATCGCGAAATTTTCGAGTTTCATCCGTAAAACCCCGAGGCATTCAACCGGTTAAAGACATACCGCTGACAGCTCTGCTGAAACCACTCCCATTTTCTCATAACTTATGTATGTTTCAGAAAGAGAGGAAACAACCAAGCTCTCGGTGGCAGGACTGTATAAAATCATTTGTTTACAATTAGTATTAGAAACTAACGATTTCTGTAAAATTTATTTCTTTATTAATGTGCGCCTACGTTGGTATTTATTAAACATCTGATTTACGTAATAATTTTGTAGAACAGTAACTATGAGATAAATTACGCTAATTAAATTATATAAAACATATGCAAAAGAATAGAAGCTATTATGCTAACATTGATTTATTGAGGTATGTTATTATAGCCTGTTTGTAATTACATTCCGTGCAGTTAAACACATCTACTTCTTCTTCCTTGCACTGTCCCAACTCATTGCCTAGGTAGGCTGTTGGGGTCAGCTCTTCCCGTTCTCAGGCTTCGTTCCTTATTCGGTTCTGGGTATCGCTTTCATCCAGGCGGTTTCTCTGTAATATTTTGGGGCATTGATTCATCCAGAAGTTTTTTGGTCTTCCTTTGGCTTCTTGTCGATGAAGCTACATAGAAATTGCCTGCTTCACTATGTGGTCTGGTGGTGTCCATCTTATGTGCCCATACCATCTCCTCCAGCTTATTATTTATGTCCGTGACACCCCAGGCTACCACAAATGCGTGAACTTTTATTCCTTTCTTTTAGTGATACTCCTGCCGACCATCTAAGCATTCACATTTCTGCTGTTTCGAGTTGCCTAGAGTAGGAGTTAAACATTATCGCGGTACTAACAATAGTCTAGTATAACTTTCCAGTTAAACACGACTACTATTTCTCAGAAAGCATTTCCAACTGCTAATTAAGCTTAATAAATCAGGGCTGTCTTTATTGAAATTAAATGTTATGTTTTTAAGCCTTTGAGGAATATCGCTCACCTATGCGGCAGCACTCGAAAGATCCATTTAGAGTATCGCCGTGTATGTGCGGCCGTACGACTTTACGACGAAATTTTTATATAACCGTGTTTGTAATTTCGATTAAATTATGATTTAAAGATAATACAAATCATATTTGTCAAACATTTTTACATATTGTAGCAAAATATGATAACAAAATGTAGGTAAAAGATAAAAAAATAACTCATTAATCAAAGGTTAATTGTATTTTCTTATTGCAGTGGATTTGGTATCCCGAAATTGTGAACTTGAGCAAAGGAAAGGAACAGCCAGATGACCCAGGCAAATTAGGCAAACGAAAAGGCAAAGGCTTTATAAAATCAGAGCAAGAAAACCAAAGAAAAACACCCGTCATTGAACTAGCACCATCTTTTGAGGAAGCGAGGGAAAACTATGGGATATTATTTGTGAACCACCCAAAGGTAAGTGGTTGAAAACAACAAATTTTTGCGCATCAGTTTTCTTACGTAATTGTTTATGTTCATTGTTTGTGTTTTTGTTTCTGAACACAACAAAGTCATTTATGCACTATTAATTATGCAGTCCGACTCTTTTAACTTAAATTTCTCGGAAATACGCTGTAAATAAAATTATACCTAAAAAAGAAAATAAAAATAAACACTTTCAATGATAAGTGGTACAATAATTATTTAATAAATATGCAATTCGAAAGAGATAGGTTATATAAAGGCCCGTCTCTTGCGAGCTCTGCAATTAACCTTTGTTGTGTTTCGAGCTTTTCATGCGCGATGGTGTTTACCATCCTAGGTGAAACGGGAAGGCTGGCGGGGGGATTAATTAATTTTTTCACAGGAGCCGCGCGGTGCGGTCATTTATGGAGAATAAACCGAACGAATTTTTGAGGTTACATGCAATGAGCAAGCTTAAATAATCAAGAGTTTAAAATATTATTATGTATACCTAAATTCCTAAATATAATATAATAATAAATTTATTTGATAATAAAATAACAAATATTAATATAATTATTCTGTTTAAATCGAGAAACGCCTGGAATATTCTCCGCGCGTGAAGAGGATAATATGTTTTTGTACAGCGCCCTTGAAGTGATTTTACACAAAAAAAATTCATAAACAGCCATATATTGTTATTATTATATTTATGGCTTTTTGGTCTTGTCAGGACCGGAATATCTTTCACATCAGAACTCAACGTTTTTTTGACGTCCACATAATTATTTATGCACTGGAAATTTCTGTAAAACGGTATTAAACGTATCATACATGAAAGGAAGGAGGAAATTGACAAAAATAAAAAATGTACCTACATTTATATTAGACCACTTGAAGTGGATCAATTAAGGGTAATACATAAAAAGAACAGATTTGTTATTTCATTGTCCACTGATTTTGGCATTTAACCTTTTCTACGCAGCTGTCACTTATGTGTTACATCGGCGGCTATCCCCGTACGCAGATGCCGCATATACAATCCGTAAAGTTTTACTAAAACAACATATATTGTGTCAAAATGTGCTGCATGTTGGGATCGATTGCTCTGAAAAGGCCAGGATTATAGATACGTGAATGAATGTTTGCTGTTTTAACTTTTATTGTCTATTCCAGAACACGCCCCAGCTGGATAGTGTGTACAGCCTTGGCACGTGGCCCATATGGGAGTCCCTGTGTTTGGCAGTGCCGGGCTCCCCGGAGCGCTTCAACTACTGCGCCGTGGGGGGGCGCGCCGGGCACTGCCGCGTCTCTTTCACTCCAGAAATTAGGTTCCCCTCCAACTACTATCCCGGAGCATACAAAAAGCCAAAAAAAGATTGACTGTTTGGTGTTTGAAAAGGGGTTATTTTTAGGAGCGGGGTATATTTTGGTTTCAACACCTACCCAGCCTGAATCATGTGCTAAAATACAATGTTTTATAACTGCTGAATGGAATTATCGTGTCAATAAGCAGACAGCCAACATAAATAACATAAACTATTCATTTTAAAAGGTACAATATCATTATTTTGGGTACTGCGGCTTGCCTTCTCATCCAATCTTATAAAAAAACATTAAATTATAAAAACAGTTCATAGCTACAAAACTGCTAAGATTGGCAGCAGGTGTCTTCTTGAGTGCAAAGACGTTCAAGAATTATTCAGTGTTGGATGTGAACCTAATAAGAACCAACAATTTTGCTTCCCCCGGTGATCTAAAAAAGTTTTATGTGATAATATAAGATTGTTTGTTAAATGTCAGGCACATTAAGGTTATAATATGTATTGAAGCAGCTGTTTTATTTCCCCCGGTGGTGAAGAAAAACACTGCTGATAGAATCTTATTTGTTAAGTTTTTAAAGCAATAAGTTGCTTTCATTCATCGTTTCAAGGAGGTTTCATATAAAAGTAAACAAATGGTTGAGGACTGTTTTTAAAATGAATGCGGTCGTTTTGAAAAGTGTGAATTTGTTTTTGCAGTTTTCTAAATCTACAAAGCCTGTTCTCTCATTTTGAAAATGAAATGAGATAGTACCTATTTACTCCCAATGATATTAAACATTCACAAGGCGCCATGCGGCATTAATGAATGAAATGATTTTATGTTAAGAATATCTCTTCAATAGGAACGAACAAAAGATTTTATGTTTTTGCGAAGATTTTTACTAAAAAGAAATAACATTTTACTTATTCACAGAAAAGATAAATAGTATTGGCTAAACGCAGCATAAATCAATACGAAATAAATAATTGCTGTGCATACTTTATTCTTCTAAATATTTAGTTCACAATTTCGCCTGTAATATGTATGTTAGTTATTTTCTCTCTTTTGAACAATTTTTTATACGCCGTTTTCGTAGAAGTTGATAACGAACAACAATTTTGGTTTTACTTCCCTTTAATTAAGTTTCAGTTTATGCAATCATATAATTATTTCTGTATATTGTGTATTTCGTTGAACCATAATTTTTAAAGTAAAAAATATTCTGATTTATTTCTGCTATTGTCTTGTCTACAAATTTCATAAGCTGTGAGCGCTTATTTACTAAGCATTTGTCATCACGTGCTTTACTGCTCTATACATATTACTAAAGCAGCTCCGGCAATATGGAAGAATAACTACTTATTGATTATATTATTTCATAAGTGTAAATAAGCTGTATTATTTATAATTCAGATGTGGATCATATTATAATTTTAATCTTAAGAATTATGAGTAGGTCCTACAACCTTGCTTGCTTTGTTTAAAACCGAAAGTGCATTGGTACCACACTTAGAATAATTTATGTTGTTGTTTAACATACCTAAACTATTTTTTAATCTGTTTTAATATCTATGTGTTTGGTATTATTATATTATTAGAAAAAGTTATGTTATAGTTTAACATAATTCATTTTTTAATTTGTTTTGATTTGTTTTGTTTTATTATATTATTAGACCTTTCTGTTAAATACACAATGTATATACATAATTTAGAGGACCATTTTTTTAATAATATTTTAATATGTATTATAAAAATAATAATTTATTACTTTGTTATTTTATCTTTGTTATAAGTTCTTGAGAGAAAAATTTAACGATTACCTAATATAAATATTGCATTACATATTTAATGAGAACAAAATCTTTAAAAATATTTAAGTTTGATGTATCTTTTATAATATTATGTATGATTGGAATAATTCTTGGAAAAATAAATAATTTTTGGAAAATTTAATGAAGTCAAATTGGCCACGGACATAAGTATTTTTCTGGTGTACTGGTTTAAAAAAAGTAGCCGTGCCTGATTATAATTTTTAATTTATTTTTCAAAAACACTTTTTTTTACAAATATAAAATCACCACAGCAAATTATGTTAAAGTCAATTTCATCACAAGTGGCTATGCCAAAAATTTCAAGGATAAAAATCCTGGGTAAACAATAATTCTTGTTTGCAGGTACTAAAATATTTATTTTTTTTTGTAGGTAGGTTGTTGATAAAATTGTATAATTTTAAAGCATTTTGTATATTTGTTGACTTCATACAAAGGAAATTTAATTAGGAACTCCTTCGTCTGACCCAAAGCAAAGCCAAGTAACAGGCAAAATAAATAAGGAAATTAAAACAAATATTAGCCACTTCGTTTGCATTCAGATGCAGATGTGCTGGGATACCTCCATTACAAGAAATAATCTGTATTTTTTAAATTTTTTTCATAAGAAATTATTTTGTGGTTAGGCATTATATTTTTAAATAAAACAAACACTTGGGCCCTTACATTGAATAAAATAAAGCTCAGATTTGATTTGGTACTAATAAAAAAATGTCTTTTTAACTGTGCTCCGAAAGAGCTCACAATGTTGCATTTCAGCAGACTGTCTTGAAAAGTGAGGTTATTTAGAAAATATTATTTTTTAATAGACCGTTACCATGTCAATACCGTGACAGTCAATAATAACCTCCCTTCTGAATTGCGCTGTATCATCAATCAATCAGAACAAATAAATAAAATTAAACAATTAAAAAAAAAAAAACTTATAGTAAAAAGTAAATATTTTATACAAAACATATTATAACATACAACCTAAGTAAAAATCGTGGCTCCCTTATCAGGCACATGAGCTCCTCTTTTCTGAGAAGGTATGCATGACCAAGAAGGTATGTATGATTTTGTAAAATATATATATGTATAAATGTAACTCATATTATTTATATTACAATAAAAAAATGTGATTTAATAATAATAATGTCATATGCATATGTAGGTAAATATAAATTCTAGAAATCAATGTTTATATTGCGCAATCAATGAATTCAAAATGTAATTTTTTTCTGGGTATTATTATAACTAATACAACAAATAAACTTTCATAAATATGTATAAACAATATACCCATTGGAGCGATTATGGTCGAAAAATGGACCACTTTTATTTTTCTGCGATTGATAGCGGTCCAAAATTTGACTACATTTTCCTACCATTCGTAAAACATTTATTGTAATTATTTAAAACATTTCCATGGCCAGCCATTTATTTTAAAACAAAGCCATTGAAATGCTTTATCTATTATGACCACAGATGTTACAAATCCGAACTTCATAGACTATTTTAGAATGATGTTAAAAATAAATTTTTAAAATATTTTTTTCACACAGAATTTCTGATCAGCTATTTACGGTTAAAATAAAGTCCTTTTTCCATAGAAATGCACCTTTCATTATCAAGTATACCACAGACAACATACAGAATTCGAAAATATTCTATGTTCACTCAAATAAGTACCTCTCACCGAGTTTCAAAGGAACAAATGCGTAGGATTCGCGTGGTTATAAACTTTACGATTTTTTTCAATAAATCCTACAAATATGAGATAAACCTTAAAATACAGGTTAATTCATTGGCTATAAGTTTTTATGTCTCTGTTAAAATTCGAAGATATGATATTTTAACATTGGCAAAAAATTTAAAAAATGATCTTTTGGAAATCTCGAGCAATCGAGGCAAATATATATTTATTTCGCATGGTCGCTCCAGTGGATAAATAACTTTTTATGGTTGTTAACTTCAGTTGAGATAAATTTGGTATATTAGTTAGGTTTTAACTGCATAAAATGTACACCACATTTATTATTAGTAAGGCCGTAGGTGTTTGTTTTATTTAAAAATGCATACCTCATATTTGAAAAACAATTACACCTGTACAATGACCCATATTATGTATAATACCTGTGTCAGACTACGCTACGCCATTTGGCAGGCGAAGGGGTTGCATCATTTTCAAATATCACCTCACTAACAGATTACGGCATAACTTCATCGTCACGCCCACACTTATAACACATCATCTGTCTGGTGTGACAGGTGATTTTATGGCAAGTGATATTGTCATATAGGCCACTCCCAAAAAAAACGCTTTGAGCTTATAGCGCTGTCTGACTCTTTGAGCTTATAGCGCTGTCTGTCTGTCTGTCGCTTATAGCATGTGGTACCTAAGCTTTTTCATGAAAAATTACAAAGTATTTAATGAAGACAAAATTAACATGAACAATAATTTTTTAATCAATTGAAAATTGTACATAATGATGCGGTTATTTTTCTACTAGTATTTGTGATACAGTACTAGATTGAAAAAGAAACTAATCGAGTAATAATGGAGCTGAATTATGAATATGTATTTTTGGAAATCTCGTTGGGCACTCCCAACACCTTTCTGAAAAATCTTCATGTTATAATATAATAATATCATCTTGCCAAAAAATATTGCAGAAAAAAATTCATTACAAAAAATAATAGCCCCCTGCTGCAAAAAAATGAACAGAGTGCACTGATTTTATAACGTTGAAAGACTGAAAAGACAGAATGACATAACACACATTTAGAACGGTTTACAATATTTTCACAACCTTACTCTAAAGTACACATACATTCAAACACTAATATTAAACTAAAAATCTAGTAAATAAGAATTATGGCTATATAATAAAGATTAACATAAGAAATGCCTTGTGAACGTGTTTCCAATATTTGGCCAATCGGGCCTTAAATTTTCAATACAAAATTGTTTTTATGAAATGATGTCAGGCGAGAAGAACATTTGTTTCCATTCAAATTTGTTTAGAAGGCACTTCTAGTTGCCTTCTTTATTCCATAGTTATGGCATTTTGCTTTTTCAAAGTATAT
The DNA here is from genome assembly GCA_936435175.1 of Glyphotaelius pellucidus. NCBI lineage: Eukaryota > Metazoa > Arthropoda > Insecta > Trichoptera > Limnephilidae > Glyphotaelius > Glyphotaelius pellucidus. The sequence goes on along the minus strand of OW386541.1, from coordinate 24,935,694 downwards.
CTCATTCATGAAATGCTTTGATTAACGTTCTTGTACAGATCGACACACTTAAATTTGCAAGTCGGGGTCGTCGCCACTGTAGATATTTTGGATATATAAAAATCAATAAATTTTAAAATAGTCCATTCCTTTGTTAAATTGTCTTTTGGTCCCTGCTAAGTTGAGTATGTTGAGCTGTATGTACATATTGTAAGTACATACATTAAAGGGGTATAATGATATTATTTAGAAACAAAGACAGCAATGTCTTATTAAATTATTATTTTTGTTTATAAAAATGAAAAAAAAAGTTCAATTTGTTTTTAATTGAAAATTATACATAGTCTGGCAAGAGCTTTCTTTGGGCATTGCTGTGTTTGTTTGTATAGCTACCCCTCATAACTGAAAAGCCATTTAAATTGTTTTAATTTTAAGATATATTTATACTGTACCAAAGATTGTAAATAAATTTATATAATGAGTTCTAAGTTGTTTAATTAATGTTTTTTTTTACAAAAAAAGGTTAGATTGATTTGGAAGTTGCTAATTTTTAGTCTAAGTCTAGACCAGGGGTTGGCAGTTTGTCAAGTGAGAAGAGCCAATTTGTCAAAGAAACAGCATAACAAATATATCAGAGAGCCATATTATAACGGGAATGGGGGGGGGGTGTAATCGTGGGGGTGTAAAATGTGGTGGAACGATAATTACGATTTGCTTTATGTTTTCTACATTCTTACTGTAATATCGCACTTCTGCCCTTTTAAATGTTTCTATAAACAGACTCGCGCAAGATTCCTTATTAAATTAAAACCAGTTTTGTGTTCGGAATGCAAACAAATAATTGTTCGGTGGCTGGCTCCGTCTCGTAAGGCTGGTTGAGTAGAGGTGAAATTGCAATTGATGTCTGAAGAGCCGCAGACGCCTATGCAAAGAGCCGCAAATTCCGACCCCTGGTCCAGACAATTAAAACAATTTATTCTACCCATTGTCAACTTAAACAATTCAAATTAAATTACAATTATTGTCCATGAAAATTTATCGCAGTTTAGAAACTCGAAACTAATGAACTGACCTACTTTAAATCCTGAATTTGGGTAAACTCGACAACAAAGATGAGACAAAGCCATCTTGGATGAGTGCTCAGACATTGCTTGTCACGCAAATTTAGCATGGACTGTCACCTCACAAGTCATGTAGATAATATAATTCTATGTATTAGAGATGGTAGGGATAACTCTATTTGACCACTCTACAAATAAAATATTGATACTGATGTTGTAGTTTAGTGAAATAGGCGAGTTTAAGGTCCGAAAAGCGGCATGCATCCCTGCCTACATTACATTCTGTCACACTTATATTTTACGCATCTTTCCCTTTCGCTTACGTTCATTGTAAAGTGATTGTACCTGCACAGAATGGATTGTATCAAGTTCAGGTCAGCGTTTAAGTTTGGTGCTTACTGTACCAATAATATAATTAATGTTTTAATTACATAAAAAAAAAACGACAATCATCGTCCTCTTTGGTCAAAACTGACAATAAATTGATTAATTGAATAATAATATAAAAATATTTCTGGCAACCTGTTTTATTATATTACAAATAATGAAGCAAGATTTTATTTGATCCAATTTACACATATTTTTAAAGATCATTAGGGTTATATAAATTGATGTGGATATTGCTTAAATTATTTCAGGTTTGGGGAATAATAATAAACTAGTGGTCGCCCAATGGTCGAAATTCGACCATAATAAATTTTATGTGTAATGTATTTTTTATTGATTTAATGTATTTTTTATGCATAATTTAAAAAAATATTAGCATTCTGCACTCCTTCTCTATATAAACTATAAGTGTGCAAAATTTCATACTCCTCCGTCTGCGTAATTTTCGTAAAAAGGGGTACAAAGTTTTTGCTTCACATATTAATATACTGATATGATATATTTCTTTTGTCCGTGTGTATGTCACTGAAGTCCTCCTAAAAGGCTGGACCGATTTTGATGAAATTTTTTGTGTGGGTTCAAGGGGATTCGAGAATGGTTTAGATACGCAATTTGGTCCACTGGAAAATGTTATTTTAATTAATTTTTTATTTCTAAGGAGTCGGCAGACTGCTCTACCATCGCAGTATCGAATATTCAATATTATTCTATTTTAATTTTAGTTTGTCCCGACAGTTGTGTACAGGACAACGTCTGTCGGGTCCGCTATAAATAAATAAAATAAATTGTGGAACATTCCAGAACACTCTCGAATGTTGTCCTGAGCGAAGCCGGGTAACCCAGCTAGTATTAATATATAGATTTTGCTTCACGTATTAATATATAGATAAGTGGCATTGATAATCCAAATTCTCCATCCATACATGAAAAAAATATTCCGTTAGGTAAGTACCAATAATTCAGAGATACATAACTACTGGCAAGCTCAAGTTCAGATTTGCATTTTCGGGAAATTTTAAAATTGATGTAAGATTAAAAAAAAAGATTACAAATAGACCAATGAATGGATGACTGCATTGATTTTGAGATAATTTTTATTTCAAAAGAATATAACAATTAAACAGGCAGATTAAACTAGAAAATGAATGTTGATACAATATACTGCTAAACTTGAGGCTAAAAGATAAAGGGCCAAAGGAAAAACCTTAGCAGAGATAGAAAATGGAAGAGCTACAGTCGAACCAAAATAAACAGAAAAACAGGAAGGAGGCATATTACTAGTAATTTTAGAACATTATGTTAGTATAATAAGACAAATATGAATTACAGAAAAATTAAAGACAAATTATTATTTTTTTAGTAAAATAACAGTAACTACAATGTTGCAAAAACATGCTTTTTAAACTTCTGTAAGGTATATTCGCTACTCGTGGAAATTCAAAATCAATGTTTTTACTGTAAAATAGTAGGTACCTACGTATATCACAAAGCCAAGATTGTCAAATTTCATAATAAATTATGAAGGATGAAACCCCCCCCCCAAACAAAAATAAATGGATGCTGCCTCCAGTAAAAAAATAAATATATAAGTATCTTATCTTATATTACCTGCCACAACTAGGAATCAACGTCCCCTAGTGTTTAATATTGCCTTGTGGTCAATATTAGACAAGATAATACAATGTGAAATAAAAGTATGTTATCAATCAGTAAAAAGTTTATGCGGAAACATTCATAGTACCTAGTTGGCTATTTTTGGAAAAAAATAATATTAAAACAAATATCAACATCACAAACAAAATAATATTACCTATATCTACTAAAGTAAATTATAAACAGATCGTCCGTTTGACCATACACGGTGTCCGGAAACTCGTAGTACAAACTGGTGAACCTACATCACATAGAGAACTCAAAATGTTTATTTTTTCCATCTGAGCATTTCGATTTTTTCTTAAAACTTATTTCCATTTTTTTCGGCAACTAATTAATTAATAAACTTTTGAATCCGGGTCTATACTTCGACGCATGAATCCTCTAGGGACCAATTTTTCAAATTTGACATAAATCCAAATTCGCATTCGATTTACACAAAATCCATTTAATGTAGATCCACCAGTTTCCCGCGTGCACTATGATTTTCCGATACATGTAATAAATTTTTTTCTTTCTTTATTCAGTGTTTTGATGGTTACATAATTAGTGGATTTTTCGACAACCATGCTAGACACATGCCCGTATTATGGTGGTCGACGTGGTCGAAAACTAGTAGTTTTGTGAACAGTTTCCAAAAAAGTATGTTTTTAATTTTAAATCAAAACTAAAATTTCCTCTAAAATCATAAGATTTTGTAAATAGGTTCCTACCTACTTAATTATAAACCACAAATATTTTACGTAACAGTTTTTTTTTTAAATTTCAAATAAGGAATTATAAACTTTGTCCAAAGAAATGTCACCATCTCAATGACTTTTTTTTTCAAACTTTCTTCAGCCTGGTAGGTACCATAAAATTGAATATTCCGATTTGACAGCTCATAGTAGGAACCACGATTATGCGAACTCTGGCGGGATAAAAAGGTAGTATCTAAAAAGGCCACCACCTTGAACCGGAACCGGAACAAATTTACAGACAGACGGAATGCCAAATGTAATGGTCGAGTTGAACCGTTTATTCGTCGAGTTAAACAATCATTTTGTGTTATAAAAAATAAGTAATGGTGTCTATATAAATCTTACTAATATTATAAACGCGAAAGTATGTGTGTTTGTTACTCTTTCACGCAAAAACTACTGAATGGATTTTAATGAAACTTTACAATAATACAGCTCATACATCAGAATAACATATGGGCTATATATAATGGTAAGCTCTGGCGTGACGAAATTTATACAAATGAAAATGGGTGTATTTCATATATTTTTGCGGCAGGGAGGGAAGGCAGGAGGAAGGGGAACGGGGGAGATGGGGTTCGAGGGAGGGGGAAGGCGGGGAAGGCTGGGAAGGTGGAAGGGGATGCACCGGAATGGACATGCAGGGAGAATCAATTTATTTCTTTGAATGGCATTGCGGGAACCAGCTAGTAACATATATTTTCCACACTAAAAAAGGCGTGCTTGTTTAAAAAAATACAGACTTACTTTAAAAGACATTAAAGTGTTGTTACCTAACTATTTATATAATAACTAGCGCAGATCCGTGAAAAATCACGGAATATTATATTTGCAGGAATTGTGAAGCTGAAAGTATTTATTAAAAAATATTTGCCTCAGGATTATTTATTGCCTTCCAAAAGATGATAAAATTTTTTACTTTCGAATCAACAAAATTTAAGGCCCGGTAGTAAGCGCTCAAAAAGAAGAAGGGGAGATATGTAAATTCGAATGTTAGAGGGAGCGCGTTAATATAAAAAACAATAACGTTTAAGAGAAAGCTGTAAAAATGTTTTATAAAACACGACTCGTTTAAAATAGAGCAAAAATCTCGTGGAAAATGTCTTAAACAGCATTTAAAGAAACATTGTAATTTTTTTCTACACAACTTGTAAAATAACAAAAAAAAACGTGTTTATAATAATTTTCGGAGCATACTTAGATATTATCTTAAAAATTAACATATATTTTTTTAGAAACTTAAAACTTGTGTAGAAATTCGGAATGCCGCGGCTTAAATTAAATAAAAGAAATACACACTTCAAATATTAGTTTTATTAATAAATAAAATAATTTTGGTAAGTACTTAGGTACATTATCGCAGGACGGGTTGTTTCAAAAAATTTGATGGATTCATCAAATATTTGATGTTAATTTTCACGTTCTGTGTAAGTTCTATTCAAGTTCTGTGATTATTTCAGTGTTGTGAAGCAGCTGTCCTATAACGATATAATAACAGAACTTGAATAGAACCTACACAGAACGTGAAAATCAACTTGAAATATTTGATGAGTTCATCAAATATTTGAAGTTGATTTTCAGGTTCTGTGTAAGTTCTTTTCGAGTTCTGTTTTTTTATCATCATAAGCCAGCTGCTTCACAAAACTGAAATCATCACAGAACTTGAATAGAACTTACACAGAACGTGAAAATTAACGTCAAATATTTGACGAATTCGTCAAATATTTTGAAACAACCCATCCTTAGTCATTCCCACAACCAGTTCCAATTTTGAAAATCAAAGCAATTCCCAGTTCTAGAGGTCATTGAGTCAAGCCATCTAGAGGCCATTGTTTCATTTCAGACACCTATCGAAATTATTACTTTTGATTATCAAACATATTAATTTCGGTTGTATGTGATGTTAGAACGGAATAATGAATTGTGTAGTGAACTGAATTTGCTTTGAATTTAAGTATCATTTTCAAATAGGAACTGATTGTCCAGACAAGCGATAAAGTAGGTAGGTACCTAAATATAAACATTAAATTTTTATTACAAAAAAATCTGTACTTTTGGATGGTGTATTTATTTTATTTAAATTTTTAGCAGATTTATTTAGATAAACACACTTAATTCTTCAATGATATGACATTGATGGGAATAATCTTCAAAAGTTATAAACAGAGAGTTTTTCTTATAAAAAATTGAATTTTCATTTAGACTTTCAAAAAAGTCAATAGTTCCTTATGAATAAAATCGGATATATTTATCGGAGATATATTTTTTATTTATCTAGGTTACAAACCAATTCTTAGAATGATTGTTTCCAATAAAAAAATGGTGGTTGCCTAAAATATGGAAAAAAAATAGTTGAAGATAATATTGTTAATTCTAAATTTTGAAACTGACTAATATGACGGTTTTTAGCGTAAGGAGTGTGGCGAACCCATCGCTCAGGGAGTGGAAACACAAACCTGCAATAGCCATCCCAAGCCAAGGTGTGAGCTACCGTGCTCAGGCTGAATGTCCTGGGGAACAGTGTCAAGAACGGTGCCTCCGAGAAACAAGGTCGCATCTCGGAGTATTTAGACCTTACTCCAACATTCGGGGCTCTGCTGGAGTGGACCTTCTATTTCCCTGGTCACCCGTGGGACAAAAAAATTGGACCATTCGAAAACTAGGGGCCTTTTGGGAACCTAGGAGTGCTGAGGCCACCTCTATGGACTTTCTTCCTGGGGCCCTTAGGAGGAACCAAGAGGAGAAGCCGTGGAGAGGAGAGCTGAGGCCACCTCCATGAACCCTTCCCTTGTGGGGCCTTTACGGAACCAAGGGGAAGGGCACTCTTCCGGCACGGGGCCTTTGGGGAACCAAGGAGGAGTGAAGTGGAGAGATAATGTCCTCTTCCCATGTGGGGCCTTCAGGGAACCATGCAGGAGTGAAGAGGAGAAATGAGGCCATCTCCGTGAACTCTTTCTTATGGGGCCTTTAGGGAACCAAAGAGGAGTGAAGAGGAAAGATAAGTCCTCTTTCCTCCTGGGGCCCTCGGGGAGCCAAGGTGGAGTGGGGCTCTTCTCTTGTGGGGCCTTTAGGGAACCAAAGGGAGGTGAACTCTCCATCGTGGAGCCTTCAGGCAACTAAGGAGTGGAGAGGAGAGATGAAGCTCTCTTCCCTCGTGGGGCCTTCAGGGAACCGCGGAGGAGTGAAGAGGAGAAATGAGACCTGGGAAGACACATTGTCGGACCAGAAGACATAGCTTCATTTCCAATGACAATCCTGGTGAACTTCGTAAAAGGGACTGGATTACTGTCAAGGGAATGAGGTAAAATGGGAGATAGCACAGTGGGCTTACGGCCTAAGTGCTCACGGGAACATTATTTATGTAAACCGTCTCCGCTCTTGAAAAAAAAAAAAAAAAATATGACGGTTTGACAGTAGGTGGCAATGGCGTAATTGGTACACGTCCCGGTTAGATGAGAGGTTCGGGTTCGAGTCCCAGTTGCGACCATTATCTTTTTCTGTGTCTTGTTCTCTTTCATATTTTCGTTTAGATTATTATTGTTATCTTCTTCTTCAATGATATAAAACACTTAAGTTTAAGCTTGGAGAAGATACGACTTTACACGCAAATGACACTTAATTAAAAACTATTGATATTATTGCATTATTTATTAGATCTCTCTAGTTTATCAACAAAAAATATAATCATATTAAGAAAATTAACAATTGACAAAAAAGCAATGAGATTCACAAATCCCACAATTATAATACCCCGTGATTTTTCACGGGCCTGGGCTAGGTTTTAATAAATTTAATGATGTAGGTAAGTACAAAATATCAGCATCGTAATAATCAAATAAGGAAACAATATTTTTCTTAAATTTATAACTATCTAACTATAAAAAAAACAGACAAATTAACCTTCCTCGGCAATAGCCTTTTTTTCTAGTTTTTCTGATAATCTGGTAAGTATGAAGGTAATCTTTTAGTTTTACAATGATTAATTTAAATAATAAAAAAAACAGCTTTGTATTTAAGGTTTTTGTAAGCAAATTTAAAAAAAAAGTTAAGAATATCGTTGATCTTGCGTGTCAATTTACTTTGAAGTAGGTACGAATTAAACTGATTTGTAATCTTTTGATTTTGAACTGATAATAAACCTTTATAATTTAGGAGGTGGGTTTGGGTACAGTCGCCCCGGGAACCATTTATTTGATAACCAAAACCTCCGCCTTAGATCGCCCCAAGCGGTTCGCTACGTTTGGTGATTTAGCAGGGGTGCTCGGGTTCATGGGGTGAGGTTTGTCCGGGTCTTGGCTGCGGATGCGCCTGCCCACCAACTGCACGGCGGGTCGGATCGGGAGAGATTGGTTGAGGGAGACCTTTTGACCCCTCCAACAGTACTTTCTCGGAACATCGATGAATTCATATGCTCGTCGTTCCTGAACATCGATACTGACCACTAGATTCATATACCAGCCCCTCATACCGCTTTCCTTTCCAGAACTTCCCCTTTTTTTTTTTTTTACATTAACTCCACACAGGAGGCCTTGAGGAAAATAATTCCCCTCAGGGCCTATGTCATCTGGGATGCTGTGTGGAGGGTCTTTTTGAGGAGAGGAAGGAATGAACATTGGTCTTGAAGAGACCCATGTTGTAGGAGGGAGGAAACACAGATGCCGGCAAATCGTTCCATAGCCGAGCTGTTGAACTCAAGAACGAGTCGAAAAAACGACCCGTTCTCATGTGACAAATGTCAACCGTGTACATATGTTGGGCGCGCGTTTGGCGTGTCTCCCGACTATGCACCGGTGCCGAAGGGATCAATGACGCTAGTTCCTCAGAGCATCTTCCATTGAAATACCGGTAGAACATGGATAGCATTCCCACCCGACGCCTGTGCTCTAAAGATTGCAACCCGTTCGTTAAGATGGGAGAATCTATCAAACGGACCGCCCGTTTCTGCACAGAGTCGAGGGTATTTTTCAAGTATTTTGGAGCTCCAGACCAGAGGTGGCTGCCAAATTCAACCGTGGGGCGCACTTGCGATTTGTACAGGGTAAGCAGTTGTGTACTATTAAAGTATCTGCGGGCCCTGTACAGTACGCCCAGTTTTTGAGAAGCTAACTTTACTCTGGCTTCGATGGAGCCCCCATACCTGAGCTGGTCACTTATAGTTACACCAAGCATATCAATGGAAGGTCTGTTCGGAAGATTGCTTCCGTTGAAGGAGACTAGATTTTCATTTCGATCCCTTTTAGACGTAATCAGACATGATTGGGTCTTTGAAACATTGAATTCGACGAGGTTATTCTTACCCCAAGAGAAAACACTCTCGAGGTAACCATCCATTCTTTGCTTCAAAGCCCTCCGAGCCGTTGGAGTTTGTGTGCCCTTTGGGGGCTTGTCAAACGAAAAGCTGTCATGGACTGTACTGTCATCCGCGTAACAATGAATTGGTGCACATGACAAAAGGTCGTTGATGTGCAACAAAAACAAAGTCGGGGACAGAACCGATCCCTGTGGGACGCCAGCATTTATTGGATGCGAGGAAGAGGTGAGAGGTGGCCTTCCTTTCCTAAAAAGGCCCTTCACACAGCATCCCCAAAGATGACATAGACCCTGAGGGAAATTATATTAAGTTAAAGTAAAAACAAATACTAGTAAATCCAGCTGTGATTATTATTTGCTGACAAATGTAAAAGAAAACTGATCCATTACCCTACAATGAAGTATTATTATTTGCTGACAAATGTAAAAGAAAACTGATCCATTACCCTACAATGAAGTATTATTATTTGCTGACAAATGTAAAAGAAAACTGATCCATTACCCTAGTATTATTATTTGCTGACAAATGTAAAAGAAAACTGATCCATTACCCTACAATGAAGTATTATTATTTGCTGAGAAATGTAAAAGAAAACTGATCCATTACCCTACAATGAAGTATTATTATTTGCTGACAAATGTAAAAGAAAACTGATCCATTACCCTACAATGAAGTATTTTTCTTCGAAAAACTTGACTTTCGGATTTGAAACATCTTGAGACGAGCTAACCAATAGGCCCTAATCTTATTCCACAATTTTTAATAATTATGTACTTAATTTTAAAAAACGTTATTGATCTAGTTTTTTACGGAAGGTATTTTCGACAGCGGTGCAGCCCGCAGTTTTAAAAAGTGTTAGGTACCCTTAATTGTTACACGATTGATTAAAAAACATCGAACTTAAAGTTGTATTCCAGTGGCCAAGAATTTAATTTGTTGGGACAAGCTATCGGTAAACGACAAACATTCAATACGAGTGGATTTTTTCCGATGAACTCAGTTACCCCCAGTTTTAAAATTTTCTCTTTTCAAACTTCATGAAAAAAACATCGGTATTGACGACTTGGAAATATTTTTTATATTCTAATGTTTATTTTATTATTTTTTTTTCCATCAATCCCACACAGGAGACTGAAAAAAAAATCCGTCTGGAAAAAATCCCTACATCATCTTTGGAGATGCTGTGTGGAGTGTCTTTTTAAGGAAAGAAAGGAAGTTCTGCGAAGGAAAAGAGTATGAGGGGTGAGTAGGAATCTAGGGGTTAGTGTGTCCAGGAGTAACGGATGTATGTCCCGCTGCCGTGCAAGACGATGGGTCGAGAGAGACAATCTGAAGAAGTCAGAAAGTCTTTTCAAACCGGCCTCTCCCGATCCGGTCCGTCACGCAGCTGGTGTTATTATTTGTAATACCTATATAGTGTGTAAGATGATAGGTACTAAACAGCATTGATTTATTTAATGGAACTTAATTGTTAGAATATGTTAGTTTTTTAAGTATGTTTATGCTTTTATTTTCAACGACTACTGAATAAAAAAAAATCGAGTGTGCTTTAGACCACATGACTGAAGTAAAACTTCTTTATGCTTCGTTCGCCTCGCACGATCACACTTTTCGTAACGCTCTCGTCACGCATTCACCAGCTTACTCCCCAAGTCAAACGTGCGTAAAGAAGTTTTACTTCAAAAATGCCAGATGGTGTGGATCGGACACTTATCCAATCCACAACAAGCCACAACCCAAAGATATTGAAATACAAAAGAGACTATAATGTCCGCGCGACTGTCGGTAGACTACTACTTAGTGGGAGTAGTTTGCATACGAAAAGAATTTGTTCATTTCGTTGATTTTTTGAAGGTGTGCAGTATATTGGTTAACAAAATAGTTAGAATACGGAAAGAATTTGTTCATTTAGTTTAACGCTCGTTTAGTTTATTAGTCAATTATTCGTTCATTCAGTTTATTCGTTAATTGGTTAACAATATCGGCGACACCAGGAAGCACAGTCCCACCCAGTAAAAACTGCGGATAAGCACATCATATTTCGATATCCTTGCCATAACCCTTTTGCGCAGCTCATAGTTTAAAATAATAATGTTCCCCACATGGAATAATTATCACGAAGCTAATGAATGATCGACAACAACAAATCTATGGTAGAAGTATTTAGGAATTTGATATGTTTGTAATAGATAAACATCGAGAAGCCTTGAATTAAAACTGCCAATATTGGCAGTTTCAATTCAAAACAGAAGAAATTTTCCGATCATCAAACGTACAGCGGTATCTACTGAATCGCCGACAGTGCCAATACCTCAACACCACCCGCGCCCCGTGAACGTCAACTGCGAACAGTACGAACACTGTGAACGTGAATACTGAATAGTCCGGGACCGGTCTTGTTTTCACTCTTACTTCGGCTTGGACTGCCGAGCGAAACGGTCGTTAGTGCGCGTCATACCCGAATCATTCGCTGTTCGACTGCTTGAGTTTACGGACGTCGGCGTTGTTGTCATAATTTGAAAAAAACTTTAATCATATAAAATATTCAGATTTAAATGCATCTGGGAAAAGTTTTTCTTTGATCATGACTTTTTAATTCAGCTTTTTAGAGTGTGATTCGCTTGTAAATAAATAATTTTCAGCGTCATATCAATAATATTTGAAAGCTGTAAACTTTTTTACGATAATCGGACGCTGTTAAGACGAGTGAATAATTTTGATTGGGCTTGATAAAAAATAGTTATATGTGAAGTTATTGTAGATATTATTAGTTGCGTGTTTTGGATGATTCCGATGGTTTGTTGAGTTTTGGATATTCCCGGCGCGGCAGGCGGCAAGTGTTTGTTTAGTAGTCTGGTCAGTACCGAGGTAGTCGAGGAACCGCTCCAACTCCAAGATGATGGCCAGCTCCAAGTTGGTGCGCGAGTGTAGCGCCGAGTTCGCGGACATCAAGTCCCTGCAGAGCGCCTCCTCGGTGGAGCTCAGCAGCGACACGGAGTACTCGGAGGAAGAGAAGGAGTACGAGCTGGAGGACTTTCAGATCCTGAAGACGATAGGTAAGTCCTGAAAATTGTTGTTGCAAAGTTTTTCAGTTTTCAGTGGCATGGCGAATCATTTACCTCTGGAGTTATAGATCTAAGGTTAAAAAATGAATTTATTTAAATATCGTACATTGGCATCTCATTCGATTATGGAAGGTACTTTCAGCATCTTCCTGATCAGATACCACAAGTTAAATGTTTAGGTACCAGTACTAGATATTATGAACCGCTAAGTAACTTCCCAGCCACCCTCTTCCCTCATCCTTCCCTAAATAACGTGAAGAAAATTGGATTTCAACACCCCTTCGAAAAGTAATTAAAAATGGCGAAAAAAAATAAAAATAGCCCTGTATGATTATATTAGATACAAAATGTTAAGCTTTACAGCTAAATAAAATATACTTAAAAATACCCAAAACCTAACATAACTTTATTTTTTTCTTCTCTTTTTTGTGAAAATTATATTATTATCAACCATAGTAAATAGTATAACCATGTTTGTTAATAATTTTCCTTTTTTCTTTATTATGTTTTATGTTCTTCTTTTTTATGTTTTTCTTTATTATGTTTATATTTTTTTTCTTTGTCATTTAATAAGTTGAGTAGGTAAAAATACTACACCAATATTTTTTAACATAATGGAACTTAATTGGTCTACAACATATGAATTTTATTGTTATAATCATTTTTCTGTATGACTGTTTGTTTCCTCAATAAAAAGAAATAAAAATAAAAAAAATAAATAACGCAATCTTTTTAATCAAGTTTTATTTGTTTTTTTTTCCATCACTTTTAATGACTTTTCAAAGGAGTGATGAAGTTGCGTGTTGTTGAGTTGTCCAGCCATCCTTTTTTCAACCGCACAACATTTTCAGAAATGGGGATGCAGATAAACTAAGAGTTTCGACTAACTCTTGGATTTATTTTTAAGAATATTTTGTCTTGTAACTTTGCCACCAAACAAACTAATCTTTTATTTATGATAGTAAGTCCTATGTACTGTCTACGCAATATTTATCCTTATTACAATCGTTTTGGGTGAATTAAGGATCTCAACTTTCAGTTAATAAAAATGTGAGGCAATTATTTTTAATCATCTCACTAAAAACACCAATTTTAATATTTCTTCTTCAAAGAGATGTTAAAGATAGTCGAACATAAATAATATTGAATAGGTGTAGGCAATAAACATATTTTATGTATTTAATAAATTGGCACTAAAAATTTAACGTTCATATTAAATTAAGTTTACGGACCATCAATCAGTAATAGTTTAATCAACGATTGAAAATGAACAAATTCGGAAAGCTGTGTAATAAAATATATAGTTTAGTGGTGGTACCTGTTAATAATTATTACTTTGCAATGTCGTTTTCAAATCCGTAATGCGATAAGATCAAACAAGTCTGGTAAAGTTCGGTCGTAACTTACTCCCACGGCTTACAGCTTATGTCATTTCAGAGGGCTGAACCATTTCAGGAGCAGAGGCGGCTCGGGTAGACCCGGGTACTCGTAGAGCAGGTATTATAGCATTTACTAGGTAGATGCAATAAAGCTTTCTATTTTTATTGGAATGTTACCTGTAAACATAGAATGAACAACCCTTGTCTAGGCCTACTGTCATACCTAACTTCGCCCGATATTATTTTTGGGTGTTTCCATAGACATCCAAATTTCGAATTTAGTAGGTAGATTTAATTAGATACCTACCTAAATTTTATATTTTATGGAGTAACCTAGTAAAGCTACCTGCAGGTTACTTGTTTAATTTTACCTAACTTCATCCAAATTACCTAATATCAACTTAGTACCTAATTTTTCAAATACGAGCCTGAAAAAAATAAAGAAAACAAACAATACATAAGCATTTAAAAAACAACCAGTTTTATTACGGAAAAATAATTGGAAAGTGTGGAAAAATTTACTATAATATGTATGTTCAAAGTTCCGTAGTCATGAAAATGATATTGCGATTTTAACCCTTTCGAACTGCACGTAAATAAAACTGTAGCGAATAAAAAATATTAACAGTTTCATTTTAGAATTGCTGGTACAACTGGCTTTGCGCGCTATTTATTTCATTCGATGTTTAGTTGTGTTTTTATTTTGAAAAACGCTTTTTGTATTTAATCTCGAATTCCGCAAGCTTTAAATTGTTTTTTGAACGTAAGATTTCAAGGTTTATTATTTGTTTATTTTTAAAAAAAATTAGGAATGAATTGTATTTTTTATATTCAGTGGGTACTAAGCACAAGTGAACCATGCCCTTAGTAACTCGAGGTTCTTACAAATCTTCTAAAATATTGTATTAAAAAAACTAGACCAACATTTCAACAACATCAAATATGTTTTATTACTGCCGGTTTTAATTTAGGTTTTTATTCTGAAAGGGTCAAAATAGTTGCGCTGAACTAAAAATTCGGAACAGAAGTGTAAATATCATAACGCCAGAACTCCGTTAGAATTTTTGTCGCTCATAAAACAGATTCAAAACTCGTAGCTTACGATGGAAAAGAGAGTGCGAGCTAAAAATAATTATAGTGACCTAGAAATTCCAAAAAGAAAGAGGTGTGCAATTTTCATGTCCGATATTTGTGAGTTTTTAATGATACAAACAGATTTAACAGTACAGTTATTACATAAGATGCAAATAATGTTGGTCTGTATACCAAAAAAACCTTGGTTCTACTGAATGTCCCACACACAGAAACGCCTTTGTAGGTAAGTAGGTTTGACATGGTCTAAAACTGTACATGCATAACTAACCAACAAACGATAATATTATTGTAATTAACAACCGGAAAAATGGTTTATTTTAAGAAAATACGACTCGCGAGTATATTATTTGCATAACAGTTATTGCTACAAACAATTCAACGTTTTGGGCTCATTAGCGAGCTTTTCACAAAGTTTCAGTTATGTTTTCAGGAAATTGGGAAAGAGTAAAGTGGTAATTTTAGAATCCGTTCTATTTATTTTCATAAACACAGAATCCAGAAAATATTGTAAGGAGTTGTGTAATGTAATAATTTGACTATAATAATATTATTCTAAACGCATTTGCCCGAGTTTAGTCTTTGGTAAAGAACGCATTTTAAAACGTCTATTCCGCCTCAGGTTTGCTGCTTTGAACTTGAAATCTTTTCATTATAATATATTATGGTCCCAACCTGTTACTGTCTACAATGAGATTCTGATTCCCTTATGAAGCTATTGTCTGTGTGGCAGGTTCTTCCTTCGCAGGTACTGCGCTCAGATGCAATTACAAAAGGTAACCTTTACAAAGTTTACAAAGACAATTTTTCAAAGGAAAAGTACGTTTCTTCTGTAAGGTACTATGAGGTGATATGACACCGTTTACACCTCGATTCGCTAGACTTACCTGAATTTACCTTCTTCGTGCCTACCAGGTTGTTTTGTATGCTCCATTATGCTTACAGTTTAGAAGACTCGCTTGCTTCTTCTTCCTTGTATTTCTGAAATCAGAATGCTGGCGCTGTACTACGTTCAAAAAGACACGATATAACTGAAGATTGTAATGATGTTCGGTAGCTGATTTTGAAGATTTTTTAAAGTTTGCGTGAAGAACTTTTTTTATACTTGTTTTTGGCAAACTAACGTGTTTTTTATCTTAAAGTTTCTACTGACAAGAGTTTTTTTAGCGCTTTTTAAATTTATGGAAATCGTTTTTACTATTATTGACTGAGCATAGCGAAAGTTCTCTTTTAACTTTAAAAGTTTTAAAGTATTTTTTACCAACTCACAGATCTTATGATTTCAGGGGAAATTTTGGTTTTGTTTTAAAATGATATAAAATTAGAAACATATGTTAAAGTAATTGGTAAAGTAGTCAATTTGACTAATAAATTTTAATGACAACGTTTGGTTAGTTATCACAAAAATAATTTTTTTTTCAAGTTTAATTACCAAAATTTTCTGACGTCAAAATGTATTTTTTGTTTACATTTGTTTCATACATTATTGACCTTTAGAATGAAACGTCTTTACAATCGCGGATATTTACAAACTGACATCATTATTTTGAACAGAAAGCTGGTTGGATTTAGAAAATAGCAAGGGTTACCCAGAATAGGTTTGAGCTAAGCTAAAATGTGACAGAACTGAACCACTTTTGGAAATAACGAGCAAATTCTGAAATAAAATGAATTAAAACCGATTTTTAAAATAGCACACTTTGCATTTCAAATAAGTATTCAAAAGAAGATGAGTTGTACATTCACATTTAATAAATTTAAGAAATGAATGAAGTAACTACTTAAGAGGTACAAGTATAACAGATCTTTGGATAAGAATAAGTACCTACCTACTTGATGAAAAGTTTCCAAACAAATTTAATGGAAAGTGAGAATGATATCGATCCTCTTTCTGAGATTTTTAATAGCGATGACAAGTATTTTCTATTAACTTACACAAACACTTTTCCCACAGAATTGGTGCCATGTGTTTTATGTCAGGCTTAAAAATAGCTTTTGTGGCAACTTGTGTAGACGCTTCTTTTGTAGGGACTAGCTTGACTTTACAAAAACATCCATCAAAAATTCAGAAGATACTATAAAGTTTTTGTTTACATTCTTTATAAACCGTCTTACATGAAGAAGAAATTTTATACAAAGGAAGGCCTTCGAGATAGCTACGATACTTTAATATCGATAATTATTTGATTTACCAATTTTTCTGGAAGCGTTTGTCCCTGATTTTGCAATGAATATAATTTATGACATTAATTTATTAAACATTTGTAAAAAAGGTCAAATAAATTAACTGTCTAGTGTCCAATAAAAATGCACAATATTCAAAACATTATTATTTGTCCAAGACTTAAGCCGCCGTAATACATTAGTTTAATAAAAAATGGTAAGTAGGTATTAAATTTCGGGGTCGTTCAGAATGATAATTTGGTGCTATTTAGAGTGGGTTGGATTTAAAATTAGATATTTGTTTATAAACAAAGAAAAAAACACGTGCACGTAAATGATGTTGGCACAAGCGCAATCCAACCCGCGTCACGTCGAAACAATTGTAAATAATATTTATCTGTTGTAACGAACCACGTGAGGAGTGAATTTCAGGAATGGAGGCGGGTCTCAAATAGATTTCAACGATTAAATAAATAGTGATTGGGCTGATGATGACGCCCTGAGCGTCTAAGCCACCCCTGAACAGTGGCGGGTCATGACTTTTTTGTGCTAGAGTGCTAGAGGACTAAGATCAGAACAAAAATATCTAAATGCGTATATTTAAGTTTATAATAATTAGTTCTTCACATAGGCACAAAACTTCACAGGCACAAAAATTACTTATCTAAGTATCATCATCAGTATATTAATACGTGAAGCAAAAACTTTGTACCCCTTTTTACGAAAATTGCGCGGACGGAGGAGTATGAAATTTCGCACACCTATAGTTTATATAAAAAGGAGTGCAGAATGCTAATAGTTTTTAAAAGTATGCATAAAAAACATTCCGACCATTGGGCGACCACTAGTTTACATAAATAGTCGTAAATACTTGCTAACTTTCAAACATTATGTAGGTACCATCCATGGAATCCATGTTTCTGGAGAACTTGCGACTTAATTTTAAATTTCGTATGAAGTGAAAAAAATACTATTTTTAGAAAACCCTTTAATTTTTTTTAACCCCCGACGCAAAAATAGGGGTGTTATAAGTTTGACGTGTCTGTGTGTCTGTGTGTCTGCCTGTGGCATCGTAGCTCCTAAACGAATGGACCGATTATGATGCGTTTTTTTTTGTCTGAAAGCTGATGTGATAGAGATTGTTCTTAGCTACAATTCATGAAAATCTGTTCAGGCGTTTCAAGATCATCAGCTCTTTTATTACAGTTTTTTTTGTCGGGGGTTATTTAATTGCTTTAATTATTTAGAATTACGCATTTGTCAAAGCACGCATGGCTCGCAATCTCTTACAACGCAGGAGGAAATTTAATATTTACATAATTTTATTTGAAATACGTAATTATTTCAATTTTATAATGCATTATTTATAGTTAAAACATAAAAAAAAAATGTAAGGGTAAAATTTAAAGTAGGGACCGTTCGGCCCACAAAAAAACTCTCACCCTGTGTAAAATACGTACACATGTTATATTTTATACGTTTATTTGTGGCGTTTATGTTTTAAATTAAATATCCGGTCTAACCATAAATGATTAGTTATAGTTACATAATATTGTTAAAACTAGTGTTTGAAGTCGATATTGTTTTTGAAGTGTTTGAAGAAGAAAACGCATTGATTAATTATTATGTAAACAAAGTTATATTTAATGTTGTTTGACTATCCCGTTCTATTCACACTCCCAATAAAAGGAAATGAAAAACAATGTAGAAAAAATCATCGGCTAATTAAGTCAGTGAAAAAGAAAATAGTACCAGTAATAGATTTAAATAGATTTTTATTATGCAAAAATAAGTAAGGGCGCGGACTTCGGGCTTCGTTTGCGGTTGAGCCGACAGCCATTCGGATTGTCATTGGGACTGTCTGGTGGTTTGTGGAACACCTTCTCTGGCTATTGTTTTCTTTTGATACATTTTATTTTCTCTCTGCTATTATTGTAAATACTTACAATATATTATGACTGCTTTTTTTTCTTCGTTATTTCTCTTCTTCCAGAAGGCTTCTTCGACTGGTTATAGCTCTTATTTGTCTTTTTCTTTTACTAACACTTTTATCTCTTTTTGTATGTACTTTTATATCTCTGTGTATGCAAGTACTTGTATACTAACCCCGTATGCCACATGGAGGAAACCACATGTTTCCTTATAACGCCACTGGGAAAGCGGTGGCACCTCCAAAGCACAAATAAGTAGATAGTAAGGACGTTTGTACTTTAAAATAGATTAGGTAGGTACCGATACAATTATTACTTCTCGATCTGCAGAAGATGTCACAGAAAGTAGCTTTCTATTTGAATAGTCTCGGAATTATAATCTAAAATTATAATACTTTACAACAGACGTACCTACATATTTATTATACGTAGGAACTAGTAGAAATAACTGATTTTTCAGTTGTCGGTAATTCGGTAAATTTTTCAATACCTCTAATTACCTAATTACCTAATTACCTAGGAGCAGTCACTGAAGTAATTAATAGTTCTGTGAACAGTAGACCACGCCTAAATAAAAGTTTTATTTTAATTTTATTTAGTGTATCAAACTAATAATTATATCCTCTGAAATTATAAGATGTGTAAATTGGTATTTCAAAAAAATTTATATGTATTAAATTTTTATGTATTTAATTTATAATAAAATTTACTTAATTATAAACCATTAATATTTTATGCAACATTTTAATTTTATTTCAATTATTAAGGAATGGTTCAATTTGTCTAAAAAAATCACAATCTCAAAGAAAATTCTTTTTTCAAACATTTATCAGACCGGTAGGTACCATTTTATTAAATATTCTAATTTGACAGCTAGAAGTAGGAAACCACGAACATGCGAACTCTGGCGGGATAAAAAGGTAATATATTCAATATGGCACCATCTTAAACCGGAACGTAAATTAAAAAAAAATAATAAATATAATTAATAACCCAATATAATATATAACTATCGATTTTCGTTCTAATCACGTTTATTAAATATCATATATCATATTTATTTCTACGACTGCAATTATTTTTCCATTTACCAGTATAGCAATTTCCAGCAGTGAACGAATGAATCCTTTCAATATTTCATATTCAGTTTCTATGAGCCTCGTACGTTGGTACCTGTACCTCTTTATGGTAACTTGTAAATCAGTTTCGAATAATTATTTCATTTGGCATCCGATCGTTGCCAATTCTGGCTCGGGGTTGATTGACGGGCGAGTATTATAATTGAGCTGAATATAACATTTGCCAAGATCTTTGACGTGGAAATGTACTATTTGATTTTATAGTGGGTACCTGTAAATGCATCAAGAATTTAGGAAAATTAATTGTTTATTCAATAAATCATTTAAAATAAAGGCAAAACGACAAGTCTCAAAGCGTTGACATTGTTTTTAAAATATGAATTAGGTTTAACGATCTGGAACTCTTTTGATTTCTACATCACAAAATGGCCTTTTTCCTCAAATAAATTTAATGTGGAGTAGGTGAACAGTGAAATAAAATTTAGGTTAACTTTCGGGATGGCTGGTTACGCTTATTGTTTTTTTAGAATTTGATTTGATTTATCTTAAGCCCTATAAAAGACAACTATTTGCATTCGGGGCGATAAAACTGCATTAATAACGCGGGGAAAATACTGCATTCAAAATTACATTTACTTAAAATGAAAATTTGCTTTCGTCGTATGGGGGTATTTGGGATGACAGCCAAGGTTCCTAGAAAATGCCTTTAACAAGGTTAGCTCATCGAGAGGGTAGAGCAGTGATTGGCTAAAAATTCGTGACGCAACTTACAGTCCATGTTCCACTGGGAGATTTGAATTAACCTCAATACAAGTAAAACATATATTTGTTTCTAGACTTCAAACTACGTCACGCGTTCGAAATTTCGAATGCGACCCGATGAGTTTTTTTTCGAAAAAGGCGTACGAGCTAACATTGTTAAAAACCTTTTCTACAATAATTTACATCCATAATATGTTGGTATTCCTGATTTTTAAAATTTATTTATTGAGTTAGTTCATTAAAATACAAACCAATTTGCACAATGTAACATTTCATTTGATAAATTTAAATATTTTTACAGTAAGCATAACATTTATTTTTTAATGCATTCATTCTTCATACTTTCAGGCATTTCATCATGCATCTTTAGTCTTCTATACATTAGGCAGTTCTGTGATTAAGATTTTTTCAAATTTGACAATCTAACTCTATTTATATTTCTTGTTTAGTAATTATGTACATCTGTATTAAAAACAACTCCATCCTGTATTTTGGCATTTGGTTTGTCTAACTTTATGCACAAAAATTAACACATTAAATAGCAGACTCTTTTTTATTGGAATCCAATTTAGTTCCTCTCTCATTTGACTAACACTTGCGCATTTGCCTTTCCCCAGTATACATCTCATAGCTCTGTTCTGTATAACTTCTAGCTTGTTCAAATTTCCTTCATTGGCCAAATATAACATCTTAGAGCAGTATCTAATCTAAATGTGGAGCAACTATAGTTTTATAAATGAGCTATGTAGTGTTTCTATTTAATTTATTTCTTAGTCTTCTAAGAACATTTTCTTTTTTTTTATACTTTCTTTAACACAACGAAGAGCTAGAAGACATTTAATATTTGCGGTAGGCAATAATTTGGCGGAATTCTGGTAGTGAAATAAAATAAAAAAGGTGTTTAGCCAAGTTTTTTCACATTAATTTTTATGTAAAAAAATGCGCGGCGCGTTTTATTGTATCAGGAGTATAATAAAATGTCATAGAATATGAACAAAAAATATTGTAAATGGCTGTCACCCTGACGATGAAAGCAAACTTTACTTTTAAGTAATTGTAATTGTGAACCCAGTATTTTCCATTGCCCGCACGCAAATAGTTGTATTTTATCGTAATTCTAAAAAAATCAAAAGGTTTTTTTAGACTAAGCTTAGCCAACCGTTCCGAATGTTAATCAAAATTAGCCCCGAATAAATATAAAAAAAAACAATGAAAACGTTCAAGGAAACCACATTATTAGGTGAGGTGATATATTCATGGTCCAAATGAGTAACCGTGAATTTTTATTCGCCGTAAAGATTTTAAACAGTGTTAGGTAACAACATTACACTAGGTCTTACAACATTGCTTGTTTTGTTTGAGGAGAGTACGTAAATAGTTTATATTGGATTAATAAGAGAATATACAAGTAAACATATTATTTATTCAGTAATAATAAATATGTACTCGCGGTGGAGTTTTCGCCTATCAAACGAGAGGTTCAATGATCTGCGTCCGACTCTGTTACTGGTAGTTCCATGCTCTTGGAAACAGGATTATAGTTGCGTGGGATGCATCTGCTGGTATCTTCTTGTCCAGTAGAAGAACCGAGGAAAACTCTTGACGAATAAAAAGTACATAATTCCCCTTCTCCATTTATCAAAACCAACGACAGTTTTTACGACTTTGCCAGAATAAATCGCGTCACAAAATTTGCAAGTATAATATTAAGCGGACATCTTTGAATACAAATTTTAATGATTTAAAAAAATTACATTTACTCCTCACACGAGGCCCTGAGGAAAATAATTTCTCTCAAGGGCCTGTATCATTTTTGGGGAAGCTTTTTTAAGAGAGAAACGAGTGAAAGAGGGACGAAACACAGATGTCGGCAAATCGTTTCACGGTCGAGATGTTGATCTCAAGAACAAGTAGTAGAAACGACACGTACTCATGTGACAGATGTCAACAGAAAGGCTATTCCCTAAAATTTGTGATAAGAGATCGTTCTCCTGCGAGAAGTGCTGTCAGATTTGTGTGATTTTCTACGGCTGTTATTTGCTTTTTCTATCGGCCGATGTCAAAATTTCAGCTGTGAGCTGTCACGTATTTTAGTTTGGGTCGTTTTAAACACGAATTCCTGCAAGTATGAATGATTATTCTTTCATTTAACAGCTGAAGACACAAATCAGACAGCACTTCTCGCGGGAGAACGATCTCTTATCACAAATTTTAGGGAATAGCCTTTCAGAGCACAAATGTTATTTTATTGTCTTTAAAGATTGCAATCCGTTTTGTTGAGATAGAGTCTGATAGAGGAATCTTCAAACGGACCGCCCATGTTGTGTGTTCGTAATATATAATATTTGTTAAATTGTCATTTTACTAGCGGGAATGTATTACTTTGAAACACAGTACTGGCGCTCGCGTAGGCAACCGATATATTTCAATCATCGAGAGTTTGCGGGCGATATAATCTGAAATCTAGTGATCGTCAAGACTCGCAAAACCTGGAGTAAATAACAGGTAGGACAGACGAACCAAACAGGATGATATTTAACATTGGGACTCGGCTGACGCTTTTGATTAGGATACAATAGTGATAAATCATAGGTCGGTCTGTAGTTTCCAACAAAATAATAATAACACGACTATCGTATAGCTCCAACATTCTTTGAACAGAAGATGGCGGTACAAAGGTTCTGATTCAAGTTCAAATGATGTCATCGGTTTAATCAAAATTTACAATCGTTAAATGCAATTTTTTTTGCATTATTTCAAATTTACTGCCTGAATTGTTTTAACGGTGGCATATTATGATGGCTATTAGTATAGATTTCTTAATTTAACCCAAGTTTTATAAATAACTAGCGAGTTAACGGAATGCCACTTAATAAAAATTTTGTTTCTCTCTGCGTGTCCTTTCCCATTTGTACCGTCCCCTTTCGCCTCCCCTTATTTTCCCGCATACCCTTACCCTCGCAAATTCCCACTCCGCCTTATCCGCCTTCCCTTTCCCCAGTCCCCTTTTCCGCTTCCCCCGTCCCGCGAACCCTTCTTCCGAGTTCCCCCCCCCCTTCTGCATTCCATACATTCACTCCCGGTACATTCAGTTTTCAAACAGCTCGCGTGCCACCTATTGCAATTTTTTATACAAATTTCATAATGCCAGAGTTCACCAGTATATATACATATATAGAGATCATCACGGGCATGCACACATCAAAACCCCAAAGTTTCATCGCAATCGGATGAATGGTTTGGCAACACATAGACATTTTCAAACTCATATACCCCAAGCAAGTAAATGATTTTTATATATATATAGAAGATAAAAAAGGCTTTAAAAAGATCATAACATATTTTTATTTTAGTACATTACGTATTCGCGAGTTGGCAATATTATCATTATTGATTATTTCACAGGTACGGTTGTGCTGAAAGAAATTTAATACATTATTTGCATATTCTTATGCAAATAATATAAATCAATTCACAATAATTGTCAATGTGTGTAATAAATTTGTATCAATCAATAAAACTCAAACAACCGATGGAAGCACATAACAACAATAACTAGAATTTAGTTAGGTTAATTTATTTAGTTGATTGATTAAGGATAATTTTATATTTATGACTGAAATGAATGATCATCAGGTGACTTAATCTGGCGTAGTTTGAATCATTGAAATCAAAGGCTGCCGTATGCATTCTGACAGAACATTGCAAAAAAGTGTGGTTAATTTATTCTAATTCTCAAACTCTAAAAGCAATTAATGTTTTTCAGTTCATCTATGGAGAATAGGCAGCAAGGTCAGCCATTGAAAACAGCTGTTCCGGAACGGAATAACAAAGTGTAATCATGCGTTTAAATGTAAACATTTGCATACAAAACTATTTTAATTCTCGGCTAAACCATTCAAATAAAAGCACCGTGGGTCGACTGAGAGGTCACAATATCATTTAAACTTATACGTTTTGCTAATAATGTCGCTTCAAATTGGATTTTATCGAGGCGACAACCGTTTGACAAAGTTTGACAAAGATTTCTATTTTCGTTACCTAATCAATTTTCCTGATTTGATTTCGGAACAGAATATTACCTACATGAACGAATGGCGTTTTGTATTATTTTTCATATCAAAGAAAGCAATATCTTGACATTATAATTTCGTGACGCCAGAGCTTACTGTTCGAATCTTTAGAATATTGTCAGTCTGAAATCTAAGGAAGTTATAAAAGGAACGTATGCGCGGCCCATTTCGGCCGGTTTCATACAAATCTTAAATTTGGATTTGAGATCAAAATACCCTACCAAACTAAAAAAATATTTTTGTAATCAAAAGGTATATCAAATATCTAGTACGGATTTGAGCTACTTTATTTATTTTTGCTTTAAATTATAAGATATAGACCATTAAAGATTTTAATGTTTCATGATTTTAGAGACAACTTGGGCAATTATTTGTGAGTAAATGAAAAACACTAAAAATATATCATTGAAGAAGAAGATAACACTTTTAAATCTAAATGAAAATATGAAAGAAAACTAGACACAGAAAAACAGAAAAAGACAATGGTCGCGACCATTGTCTTTTTCTGTTTTTCTGTGTCTTGTTTTCTTTCATATTTTCATTTAGATTTAAAAGTGTTATCTTCTTCTTCAATGATATATTACGTTGATGGGAATAACCTTCAAAAGTTATAAAAAAAAGAGAGTTTTTCTCGTAAAAAACTAAAAATATAATTTAACTTTTTTTATTTTACAAATACAATGAAAAATAAAATAAAAAATTGTTAAAAATGCATTTTTTTGGGTATTAATTTTAATGTATAAACGACAAATTTTTGTTCCGCCGTAAATAGGTAATTTGTATTTTAAATTTACACATTTCAAAATGATTTTTTTTCTTAATTTTTATTTTATATCTCATTATATTTCCATAATAAATATTAAAATATTTTTTTTTATTGGTTTTCATTTACTCGCAAATAATTGCCCAAGTTGCCTCTAAAATCATGAAACACTAAAATCTTGAATGGTCTATATCTTAGAGTTTAAAGCAAAAATAAATAAAGTAGCTCACATCCGTACTAGATATATGATATACCTTTTGATTACAAAAATAATTTTTCAGTTTGGTAGGGTATTTTGATCTCAAATCCAAATTTAAGATTTGTATGAAACGGGCCGAAAAGGGCTGCGCAAACGTTCCACTTAAGTACCGACTTAGATTTCTGTTGGAATGCGCTTTGATTAGGAGATAAGATATTTTTTCCACCATTCATAATTTTTTTAAACAATTTACTTCGCGCCGACGTACACTGTACAGCGATACGTACGTACAATCAGTGTATCAGTTTATTATACTGTGAGTTGACTGGTTATTGAACCAAGGTATTGTTCAGTAATTGCTCCGCTAGCAGGGTACGGAGGTTATCCAACCGAGAAACGATGCTCTTTGGAAAATTAGCATTGTTATCGATTGATTCGAACCATTATCAAACATGTCGGATGTCGGCCGATATTAGCTACCTCAAATTTGATTTACGAGTTCCCATTAGCGGCTGGCGAGCCGGGCTAACGTTACTAACGCAACCACCCTAATAATTAATAATACTTTAGCCTACCTCAATATGTTCTCAATAATATCACCCCTCGGGAAAGGATGGGACGTGTAGAGAGCCGTAACCTGTACCCCGTAATACAAGGGATGTTGATGAGTCGATATTCGAAGTAATTAGGTGAAGAGAACTTGCGCGTGAAGGAAACTGAGTCTAGCTATAAATCTTCTTGATTTATTTACTAGGCACTCAGCAACCACTTAAATTACTTTTAAAACGTTTGTAAACTAACAGTAAACAGCCGATAATTTGATTTGAAATTTTCCTTACGCCATTCTGATAGGACGTTTGCTTGAAATCGTTTAGATATAAATATACGATGAAGTATTTACGTGATTATTAATTTGGTTCTTTCGTATGTAATCTGAAAAAAAAAATATAATTATTTTATTTTATAAATAATACAAGCGATTTCCCGGCAAGCGTTGCAATGCCACTTCCCATTCGTCCCGTTCCCCTTCCGCCGCCCCTTCCCCACCCATGTCACTTCCCCTCACGCATTCCCCCTCCACATTCCCCGCCTTCCCACTCCCCTCTCCCCCCTCCCGCCAACCCCCCTCCCGCGTTCCATTTTCATTTATTACAAACATTAATTTTTGTATATTATTAGAAAAATCAATCAAATTTGGTACCTAACATAGGTACCTATTTAAATAATCTACAGTTCTTGATTCGATTCAGAGTATTAGGTGAGTAATTAAAATAAATTCATTAATTTAAAGGGTTTCAAAAATTGAATTGTTATTAAATAATCATTGTTTTGCGAATTGTGACATTCTCGAATTGTGACATTTTTGACAGTTTCGCTAGAATTTTTGTAATGATTAAAAAACTTTTCAGATTTATTGTCATGTGGTTGTAATAATCCAAAAATCTTCGCGAGGGTGGAAAGAAGGTATTTTGAGAGTTTCCAACATTTCCTACGCTTAATATAGCAACACTTAGACAACTCACATGTATATATGTATATATAGATATAAGCAAGCATATTTTGATTTTCATATATATAGATTAGAATACAGAATACAGAATATTTGACAACTGTCTGAAATCTGACGCTCTTGAAATAAATATTGTAAAAAATCTACGTCATTATAAATAATTACTTCATCTTAATTGATTGTTCCGGCAATCATCGGTTTGATTACTGAACAGAAAATTAAAAATATAATATCTTATTATATTATATGCCAAACATTCGCCGTGAAGTTTTGAGTTTTGCTACACGGTGGAAAAAGCAGAAATAAGTGAAATATTCTGAGAGACGTAACTCGAGAGATGGCATTTTAATTCAATCTACCATGGTTAAATCTAATTTGACAATGCGTGTTATGAAAACGTTATGAGAGAGCGTGTGAAGATTGTCTCTCATCCGCTGTGTTCGTTTAGGATATTGATCGGCATTTCCACCATTGTTAACATAGCAACATTGACATCCGATCCATTAATCAGCATTAATAAATAACGAATATTAAGTCAGAAACAAACAAGAAATGAATTTACAATCAGTGAGAAACCCAGTAAATAAATAAAATCAGTTAACCATTTTATGGTTCATAAATTAGCAGTCATTGGAATATGTCGGAAACCTATTTCTATGAATACATCACATATTACGTCATGATATATTTTTAAAATACGCTTCTTTTCTGGTTTGTATTTAGGAATTTTTGGAATACATTCTATTCTACATGCGTGTGATTTTACGTCAAGTTTCATAATATGTAAAATACGGAATCCTATCTTATTGAAACTCTTAACTATAACTCCTATCTAATTTTACGAGTTTCCTGATTACTGTAAAGTCTGAAACGATATATTATTATGGTTCCATGACAATTGATCCGTCGACAATTGGTCCCCCGGCGTACTTAAATACAATTTGCCATCGCTTTAGGGAAAATACGTTATACCTAAAGAAACAAAAGATTAAAACATATTTTCATTCAAATGAATCAAGGAAAAATCTGCTTCTCTATTTACTGTATGTATGTACCAGCGCATAAGCACAAAAAAATCGACACTGTGTAAAAATTCCTTTCGATATTCATGCAACTTACTATTAAGGGTATTTTTGAAGTTGAACTGAATATCTTTTACGTTTGAAATCGGTAAATAATGCACAAAAAAAATTATAGTAAATATCATGATCGGGGTACCTAGCATTACCCGGCTTTGCCTATGTTTCTACTTTTTTCCTATTTGTGAAAGGAATATTTCAAATAACCAATTTGGTGGCATGACTTCAACTTTTTACAGAAAAATTAAGACTTTATATTTTACTAGCTTTTACCCGCGGCTTCGCACGCATGGTATTTGGGAGAAATTACTGTAGCAATTAGCAATACTAAAGATAATAATGTTTTTTATTCCAGGATGTGGGGAGGATAGTGCAATCCCACAAGTCCCATATGATTATACATACTTTAATACAACAGATTTCTTAAATAAAGAACTAAGTAGGTACATAGAATAGGAAAAAATAAATATTAAAAAATAAATAATCAATTCTATGTAGGGCGTTGTCTGGGGTGAGCTCGGGCCCAGCGCTCACTCAGGAGTGGTGCTATACATAATAATGTAATACATAATGTCCTTTCCCGTACGTCAGGTACACGTACGTACGTACAGATCGGTGTCGGGTCACTATTATTAAGAAGAGTCTTTCTTGAAGAGTCCTTTAGGTATTTTTTTGCAAAAATAACCAAATATATTTTGCTGTTTTATTACATATTTTTTTCACTTGAAATGTTCTTTAGGTCGGTTAACCCTCTATTTCACTTGATTTTTCAGTTGTCACAGCTTAACAGTTATTTATTTCAGAACTAATAATAAACTGCATAACTGCAATGCGAACTTGACATTTCATTCGAAGGGAGAAGCGGTTGAGCTACCATTACGTGCAGATTGAATTTCCAGAAATTTAATTATTATTGTATGCAGTCGTGGCTGAAGCCTGTATTAAGGTCGTTATAGCTGAATAGTCTCAAATTAAACCATTATCTAACGCAGCAGCAAGTGGGGGAAACGGGACGCACTGAATCTAAAAATAATTAAAAATATATCCAGCATTCCTTTATTACAACAACGCGAGGAAACCGTATTAGATTCGAAAGCTTTCAGTACTCCAACTCGTGAATTAAAAACAGCAATATTTTTTCACGTTAATACTCGTGTTAACGTCATAAAATAACATTATAAACCATTAGTTAAGAGCATTACTTTAAATAGTACGTGTATTGAAATCACATTCACTAATTTATTATTCAAACCCCGTTCCATTAACTTTAAAAATCTGGGTTAAAACATTGAAAATTGTGTATTGTAATAATAATGATAATCGTAGAAAATAAAACAAAGCATTACAATTCATTTCAAAATCCCATTGTTTATGTAGTTCGTTTTATATAATTCATTTGCACTCCTTCCCAATAAAGTTGTAACCTAGATTTCAATGTTAAAAATGATAATGATTAGTGTAGAAAATAAAATAAAACAAATAAAGCAAAACAGTTTGAAATTGAGTTATTCATTTCATTTTCACTAATTCGTTTGCACCCCGACCCAGCAACGCTAAAATCTAGGTTACAACGTAAAAACATACATCTAAAAATTAAAAACGTAAAAAAGTAAATGATAAGTAGGTACATTGTTCTTAAGGAGGCAGATAAAAAAAGAAACTGGCAATATAAAGCTTGGGAAATTACTTTGGTCGTGTTTAAGTTGGAAACCAGGCCAAGGGAGCAATATTAAGTTACGTGTTGATCTTCGGTGGTAGCCTAGATCGTGCCCTATGCCGCCTGCGCCTAACGTATCTGTTAGCAAATTTTATTACAGGTTCAAGACTGCGATATTGTAACGTTTTGTAAGGGACTGCGAACATTGATAGACTCGGCCCGCAATACCCGAGGTTCCCATTACATTACATTACGATACATTACCGAGAAATGAGGTAATAAGCATTTTTGTGACGCCCTTTTCAATTAATTATATAACAACGCGGAATAGGAATGGCTGATAAGTATAATTAATTCAATTACTAAGCCGGGCTTTCATGCGTCGAGTATCATAGAATAATGATATTCGGTGTTACTGGCTCAAGAATTATAATACCGTACCTAATAAAATAAACAAAATTACAATGCACCTTCATTTCTAAAATTCCACAAAAAATTTCCTTAGAATTAATTTTTTATGGTGAAAGCGATAAAAAGTTTTTAAAAATAATCTTGATTAAAATATTCAGTCGTTTAAATCAGGGTTTCTTTATGTGTGTTATGTGAAGCATTTTGTAAGTTTCATAAAGTACCTACACATAGATACATTTTTCTTAGATATAAAGAACTATATCCTTTTGGTATTTTAGTAATTGATCTTGAAAAAAAAACAAGTTGAAAGAAAATTTAATCAACAATGAAGACTATGGTGTATACTTTTATTCAATAGAAACACGAAAATATTATTTACTTTTCTGAATACATCTCGAAATTTTCGTCTGGCTTATTCAGACAATCACACATTTCATGTTATTTGATAAAACAATCGAAGGTAACATGCGTGTGACCGCATTCAATATTTTCTTTTAGCTTCTAATGAAATTAATAGCTTGAAATTATATATTTTCAACAAGTTTGTTTGAATCGGTACTTAAAGGGCTTCGGACACGATCAAGCGGCTTGAACCAAGCACGTTTTTTTTTTGCTTGGGTCAAGCATTTTGATCGTTTACGAGCTTGCCATAGGCTTGACGCGATTTTATATTTTTTGTTTGAGAATAGGCAAACAAAAATAGACAAATGGAGCTGTGATTGATTAGATATTAGGCATCATATAAAATAATTTTATAAATTAAGCAATTTTTTTATAAAATAGGTATTATTTCGTAGAAAACCATCTCCTTAAAAAAAATAATGTAAATCAAATTTAATTATGTTTAATTTTTCACTAGACTTTGTGTCCGGGTTAAATTTTCCCCTACAGGAAAAACTTAACCCTTCCACACACTTTTCCACAAATGATCATCTAGTCAATCCACGCTATGCAAATGCACTGTATAAGTAAAATAAATACAAAACAATTCAAGAACAAAATGTCAACCTAACAGAGACCAAATGGGAAAATAATTAACCGACTCCAGATATTTTCATATCAGAGGGTTCGGCTCGATAGAACTCCTAACTGGACCGATAAATCCTACACTGGACCGATAAATCCTACAAATCCATTGTTTTGCAAATAGTTTTTTTTTTATTATTATAACAGCTGTTTTGGCGTTCAGGGCCTTTTCCAAACTGTGGTTAGGCCTAGAATGATTTATTACTGGTTAAACCGATTTACTAGGAAAACAATTGTGACAATTGATTTTCTATTCTGTGGGTACATTTGAAATCAGTTTTCTCCATAATAAATGATAAATTTCTTAATTGTTTAATAATGATTTGACTTCTATTGATTTTTTTAAATGTGTTATATTGTTTAGGCCTTGTGAACGTACTTAGAAGTGGGAAATAAATAATTTTCCTTACTTTACAAATAATTTTTACATTATAATATTAATGTATAACATAATATCACAGGAAATATTTCAAAGGAATAGTGGGAATGCCCAATATAGACAGGATAAAGATATACAGGTACTTATTTGTCTGTAAATGCATCTTGACGCAAGCGGCTTGACGCGCATGCAAGCGGCTTGACGCGCGCATGAAGAGGCTTGAGCATAGACAACAAAATTACGTGCTTGCCGTCAAGCCTCTCGATCGTGACCGAAGCCCAAAAGATCTGTCATGAAATGAAGCCTACATCATATTAACCAATTTTTTGAGAATATATCGATGAAACCGACAAGGTTGAGGCAGGACAGGCCAGACAGGTGTTGTGAATTTCCGGTCTTTGCGAGATTTAAACATAGATTTCAATTCTACAAATACACGCTCCAATTTAATTATGTGGGAGAGATGTATTAAATCGGATTGTGCATTTGATCTTCCATTATTTGTTTCACCCGTTGTTTGAAATCTGAATTAAATTGCTTAAATATTATTATGAACAATAATAAATTGGATTCTTTATTAGACGGAATTAAATCTCAAAGCAAGTGTCGGCAGTAAACTGAATATTTTATTGTAAACATAACAAGTCATTTCTCGTAATGCATTCCATTTCATAATCGGTGTAATATCGAAATATTTTTCCTTCAATTTCGATAAAAAAAGAGGTTGAGATAGTTTGGTTGTAAGGCCATCCGGTCATGGAGAAACTGAAAAAAAAACAGTTGGCGACGCAATCTCTATCCACAGGAAAGGAACTGTGAATTTCGTTGGCGGTGAGCATACAGGTCGTGAGCCGCTACCAAGACAATTAAAACGCGACGGCCGCGGTGACTAGCAGTGCTGGTCGTCGCGTTTCAGTTGCCTTGTTGACAGATTCTCATGGTAGCAGCTCACGACCTGTCAAGTTTTCGAGTAATCCGCGATCTGTCAGATCAGAAAAATATCGATTTTGTTCAGGAGGTTGGTTGCGATTGCGTCGCCAACTGTTTTTTTCAGTTTCTCCATGAACATCCGCTCATGGAAAAACCCTAAGGAGAAGGCATAAGTCCTATTTTATGCCCAAGAAATCAAGATATAGCGAAATCTTTCGAAGTGAAAACTCCTTTAGCACCATTGTGATTTGAAACTCGAGCGAGCGACACTAAAAAAGACAAACATATAAATCTATAGGATTTAGCCTGCGAGAGAATGAGATAGCAATAAAATATTTATTTATTTCACGGGTACTATACAATATAATACGACAAATCCACGGTCCCACGCAAGTCTCCTTTGGTCTAGTGGTATAAAGCGTCTGACGAACCTTAGTGGCCAAACATTCAGCGGACCAAGGATCGAATCCTACGAAATCCTACTAATAAGATGACCAGATGTACGGGAAAAGATGCACTGGAATTCGACGACAAAAATATGGAAAAAATAATCCTTCACATTGATAAAAAAAGTGCTTCGTAGTCTCTCCACTCTGGTCTACTTTAGTTTTCTGAAGGTTTCACTTCTACCGCGTGTGAATTGCACACTCTGATTTTTTAAATTTATTTTAATTCTGCTAAACGTGCCATGATTTGATGGTAAGAAGAACACAACCTTCGCATTGAGGACTATTGGACGGTGATCGAATCAAGTTTATTATTTAATACATAATAACACGTTTAGTCAATCAATCAAAACCCACGTGTGTTTTAATGGCGGTCGTAACTTGGTTCCAATACATCAGTTTTGTCAGGTCACATCATTATTCACGTTCAAACAATGGAGAAGTGATTTGATAATAAAAAAAGTTTTTCTTTCTCGGGGGGTAACTAGCGATGACGCAAACCTAACAATTATTTTTAACTTCCCACTTATTCATCGTGAGAAGCGGTTATGTTGAAGGAAGTCAAATTGTAGTGTGAAGAATGTAATATAAACATCTATAATCGTGTAGTGTGTAGGGTGTAAAGTGAGACATAAAACTTAAAGCTTAAATATTAAAATCAATATTTGTTCGTTTGTTCGTATTTTATGCGCTGCCATACCGTTCATCCGATTGCGATGAAACTTTGGTGATTTGTTGTGCGCACGCCCGCGAAGGTTATAGGCTAAGTATAATGGTGAGCTCTGGCGTTATGAAATTTGTATAACTGAAAATGTGTGCATTTCATATATTTTAGCGGCAGGGAGGAACGGCAGGAAGGGGAGGTGAACGTGGACGCACGGGAAAGGACGTGCCAGGAAATATCAATTTATTTCTTAGAATGGCATTGAAACCCATACGCTAGTATCTTATAATTTTTAATACTAACCAATACAGTTTTCTTGCCTCATTGTGAACACTATTTTAATGTGTTCGACCTAAGCAATGATATTTGTACCTTAAAGTCTAATGACTAGGTCAATAGTAAAATAAAATACGATATCTATTATAATATTATGTTAAAATACATTCTTTCTTTACTTATTTTATTTTTGACGGTTGCTGCTTTCAGCCTGTTATGGCCATCTTAGACTGGTTATTAGTTTAATTTTGTTGGTCATTATAAGAACAATGCGAGTCGTTTAATTTCTAAATCCGCTTTATCAACTTTCACTGATTCGGAGAAAACCGCAAAAAAAATGTCGCATCTCTAGCGCCAATAAATAATTGCATTTTAATTCTTTAATGGAGTAAAATAAATTCGTAAAGTGTTCATTTTTCATTGTATGTCTAGCAATATTTAAGAGATTTCGATAAGTAAAATGGACATAGCTGATTTTGATACTCACTTCGTGATTTCCTCACGATGGAGGCTTTTGAAACTCAACTGACCTGGCTCGCGTGTTTCTAAACCCGCCATCTTGGCAAAATAACTGCTCGTGATTGGTTGAATTCCGAGATAGCGGGTTTTGATAGTAACTTTTTGAATGATATAGCGGGTTTTGTTTCTCACTCGTGTTTTAACATGGTTTTTGATCGTGATAAGAGATGTTTTGAAACTCAATTTTAGGTTCATCTTGTTCCTCGCAAAAATTTGAACAATATGTCCTTCTCAGGTCAATTTGGCAAAAAATCGGATATAGCGGGTATTGAAATTAGAATAATACCAGGGCAGACCTGTAAAAAATCATAGGTATTATAATTGTAGGATTTATGAAGCTGAAAGAATTCATAAAAAAAATTATTTGCCTCAGGATCATTGTCTTTCAAAAGAAGAAAAAAAATCCTTTCGAAGTTAGTAGACTTGAAAAATTATGACATCTGTCGTGGTATGTGCACTTATCCAACGACAATCTGTCAAATATTTAAACAAAATAAATAAAAATTAATTAATTACATTATTTTGGTAAGTACTTTACCGCTTTTCTGCTGTGATAAGTAGTTCCAATTATAAAAATCAGAAGTTCATTAAAATTGAATAAGTTTACGCGTTACGCAGGAATACAAATTCAAATCACGCACTCATGCATCGTCAACCGAAATTAGTATATTTAATTAAATATACAAAAAACACACATACGTACCTACACACATTATTTTTATGTTTGGTAATCTGGTCATAGGACTAATCTTGTGTATGCGCATACAGCAATTGAATAACTCAAATCAATATTCTTACATCGATGCTTACAATACAATAATACGTCGCGGGCGCAAAATACTTCCAATGTGAAAAAAAAAAATTTTGCAAGTGAAAAAACCAATTTGGATGCAGGAAAATGAAGGTGGACCTACAAACAATATTTATTTACATTAATAATGATTATGAATGTACACAATCAATAAAATAAGTCATTATTTATCATCCTCCCTTCATTTTCCTGCTTAAAAATGAGTTTTTTTCACTCTCCTGTAAAATTAAAAAAAAAAATCACATTGGATTTATTAAGGGCAAAGCGACGATAATTTAGCGTCCTGAATTTAATTTCGACCGCGAAAAGGAACAAAAAGATAACACATTTTCATAATTTTACCGAAGATTTAATTTTTGTTTTCTTTTTACGTTAATAGGTACATTTAGGAAGAAGTCAGGTAATAAAACATTGACACACTTTAACCACCTGCGTAACGTGGTTTAAAATTTAGTTTTGTGCAGGATTTAAGACCCCACATAAATCGAATTTTTGCATTATCCTTTTGGGTTTGGGTTTTGCTTTATTCCCGTAGACTCACCGGATAATCCGGCTTTTTATCGGTTTTTATTTTTTTCTTTGTATCTTTATATTTATTTTTATCTTGTCTCAAAACGGTATTTTCAAAGCATTGATTCAAATGACATTTGTCGCGTGGGCGGCAAATGTCAGATCTCGCGGGTTTTTTGACTTGATGCTAGTTGATACTGATTCGATCTGATACCGGCTCTCTGGACTGTGACTCCATTCCTCCAGTGGGCAGCCAAATCGATGGCTAATATTATAGTGGTTTCTCCCATTACTATCTTTGACATTACAAAAATATGCTTTAAGACTCAGAATCCCGAATTTATATCAAATTATAACATGCTTTCCTGGAACACTTTAAGTTTTTAAGCTAATAAAAAAATATATGTTATTCATGAAGGTAATATCTATACATTTGCCATGCCGAAACCCCTAATTATATGAAATTCCCCCGATAGAAAAAATCGCAAAGTATTCTCCGAAAATTATTATAAATACGTTTTTTTCTGTTATTTTACAAGTTACGTATATGAAAAAAATCAAAGCATTTCTTTAAATACTACGTTATACATTTTCCAGAAGATTTTTGCTCTATTTTAAACGAGTCGTGTTTTATTAAACATTTTCAGAATTTTCACTTAATTATTATAGTTTTTAATATTACCGCTCGCTCTATCATTCGTTTTTACATATCTTCCCTCCTTTTTCTTATTGAACGACTTTCAATTGCCCGGTAGTAAATACCGGGCAATTGAAAGTCCAGTAATTGAAATTCAACGAACAGTCATATTTTAACAATCATATTTCCTGTTTGTTTTATTAAAATAATATTTATTCACTGTTTTCAAGGATCGTGATTTAGTGATGAAGCAATAAATCTAATTGGAAATATTATTTAGAAAAAATCTTTGCGATATCGTGAACTATTTGTAGCTTGGAGACTCTAGTCTAAAAACATTTTTAACAATAAGTTATCCACACAATATTTGAAGTTTATTTCTTTTCTGTCCAACATAATAAATCGTTTTCATGCTTTCTCTCAAATACAACAGAATAACAATTGATATAGCGTCTTTATTTTTATAAAGGCGGTTTTGACAAATAGCGAGGTGAAGTCTGAATTATTTTTGTAAAATTAATGTTATAATATCTTACCACGAATAACGCAAAATACTGGGGTTATGTCACCATCCTCTTGATAGCTCATCCACAAGATAGCCTATATCAATAAAAAAATACTTGCTATAGGTAGAATACTCAGCTACCTTATCCGATATAATATAGCCAATTTTAATAGGTTCGGGTACTGAATGAAGGTAAACCAGACTTTATAAATAAATAAATTGTTAATTATAATTCAATATACTAAAAAAATATATAAATAAATAGATAAGTTATGAAAAGGATGGCGAAATACCCCCTATATCTAGTTAACATTTTTTAATTGTTTGTTATTACATAATTTAAAAAGACACCATTTTCAACTGCATTCTGTGTAAATGCTTTGCAAATTGAACGATGTAAAGAAAGTATTGTCGAGGTCACATTATTATTATTAAATATGCTAAATCCAATTGATGTTCTTGGTTATATTCCAATATTAGTATGCAGTGAATCAAAAGTATTTTAATACCTGTCGATATTTCAACGAAAGAACCAATATTAACCAGTCAAATGAAAAGAAAAATAACATTTTAAAATGTATCATACAACAATTTGTTTTTTTTTTGGTTTTTGTATTTTTATTTATTTGTTATAAAAATACATTAACAGTACAAGGAAGCTTTTGACTGTCCAACTAGGAAGGACTACCGTTCTAGGACAGTCAAATTGATAGGTTTCGTATATATTAGGTACATGATGATTAATATATGTAGTGTTAAGTAAGATTCCCAAATTCCATTTACCTAATTATAATATATGATACGGTAGAGTACTAGGTTTTAGAATTAGTTATGCATCGAATATACAACACAAAGTGTTTTCGAAGTAAGTATACAAGAAAAACAGTAAAGGGAAAGAAAATAAATATTTGGGAAACAAAAGAAATATAAGGCGCTCGTAACACATGATTATCAGATAGCATTTTTTTATAATATTTCTGACTCCGTCCTGCCTAAATCTAGTATCAATTTTGTTATTTTTGAATACTAGAAAAACAGTATACAAGAGAAACAGTAAAAGAAAATAAAATAAAAATTTTAGAAACAAAAGAGATACATAAGGCGTTCTTGGTAGCATTCTTATTCCAGTAAAAATGTATGTGAGCTGTGAAGGCAAAGTTAGGAGCCTCAGAAAATTGGCTTGGTAACGAACGAAAATGTTTTAGCGTAGGTATATCTGCTGTGGAAAACTTAGTTTATACATTTTGCTTATAATTTGTCCACAACATTATCACTTTAGACACAAGATTATGATAAATGAATAACCGGAATATTAATTCAGGTGTTGTCGGGAACAGAGCCTAGAACTAGTCACAATAAATAACAGTACTTGAAGCACCGTGGGAGTTCCAAGTAATATCCCAATACATCGTTTCTCTAAAGTTTGGTAACGAATCTATAAAACGGCAAAAGCATTTACCCCCTGTCAAAATATTGCATTTGAAATGATCAACTCCTTATTAAAAGCTTTCAATTTTGATTGCCTATCTGTTGCCAGTTGACAAGTATTGAGACATACGAACAGAATGAGTGAATGGACGAATATTTACAGGAATTCTTCCCACGTGACATTTGCATATCAGACTTGCTTAATTGGTTTCAACTTGTAATCGTTCAATAACACATTTCTGCGAAGTTATGAAATAATGCCAATTTGCGAGCTGGTAACTTAAACCTGCATTCCAAATGATAAAATATGTATAATTTAAAACAAATCTATTTATATATAAATCAAAATATGTTTGGGAGTTAGGGGTTGTCTATATGTATTGCTTTATTAAGCATAGGAACTGTATGAAACTTTCAAAATATCTTATTTCCATCCTCGCGAGTGTTTCTGGATTATTACAACCACGTGACAGCACATCTGAAAAGTTTTTTCAATCATTACAAAAGCTCTTACAAAACTGTCAAAAAAGTCACTATTTGAGAATGACATTTTGCAAACCATCGATTGTTAAATCTAAATTCAATTTTCGAAACTCTTTAAATTAATGAATTTATTCTCACTAACTAACTAACTAACCAAAATCGAATGCTTTGACTCTAATCAAAAATTATATTTATTTTAAATAGGTACCTATATTAGAATAAATGAATGAAAACTATAATGAATGTTTGTAATAGAAAATTTATTTAAAAAATTGCAATAGGTGGCACGCGAGCTGTTTGAAAATCTGAATGTAGCGGGACTGAATATATTGAAAGTGGGAGAGAGGAGGCGTTCGCGGGAGAGGGGAGAAGGAAGGCGGGGAAGATGGAAGGGGAACGCGTGAGGGGAACGGGACGAATGGGAAAAGACACGCAGGAAGAAACCATTTCTTTATTAGTGGCAATTGCAACCATGCCGGGAATTCGCTAGTACATGATAATAATTAATATACTTGGCGAAAATAACCGCATTAGTTATAGGTTCTTTTTTTTTTACATTAACTCCACACAGGAGGCCCTGAGGAAAATAATTTCCCTCAGGGCCTATGTCATCTGGGATGCTGTGTGGAGGGTCTTTTTGAGGAGAGGAAGGAATGAACATTGGTCTTGAAGAGACCCATGTTGTAGGAGGGAGGAAACACAGATGCTGGCAAATCGATTTGCTGGCATTTGATGTAAACGTATGGGCCGCAATAGACGAGCAGTTTATTGTGGGCAGCATAAATGATTTTGGCTTGCTGTCGTGACAACAGTGAGTAAAAATAGCATTGATATTCTATTGCCGCACTAAGACGTAAAATTACCACCCGATAAAAGTTTATTTTTGGAAACAATCATTTTAAACATGCGATAAAAATCTCTGAAAAACTAGACCCTAATACCCCACAATATTACGATATTTTTAGTTTACTTTAGTTTTCCAATTGAAAGTACAAACAGACAGTATTCTAATTTGGTTCAAGTTCATCAGACGATGCTTTAGTAATCTCGCAACATCGAAATATGAGATGCCTGGCAATCATCAGATGTTTGTAATTGATTGTGATGCGACGTGGACAGGAATCGAGAGTGTTGTTTCCGCCCATTTCCGGCGGATGCACTTTTTTGCACCGGAGGTTCCAAATGCGCGATGTTCACTATCCGGTGACAGAAGGTATGACACACAATATGTTAATTAGATGCTACTCCAGACATCACTGCTGGATAAGGAATGGCGGGTTTCATAAGTGAATATGAAAGGTCTCAATGTAATTGGCGCGGAATTATCAGAAAAACGATTCGACTAGTATTTTAAAAATACCGGCGTAGAAATTAAAAAAAAACCTATCCACACTTTGATGTTGTAACACATAAATCACCGAAAACCTCCATCCAAAACCTAGTTCGCTTCAGTGAGAAGGACTAAGACAACATTCTATAACTCTTTTCATATTTATATTTCATATATCTTCCTGAAATCACAAAATTATATGGCAATAAAAATTTAAAATTAACACATAATTTTTTATTATATAAAATTGAAGGAAAAATACCATAACAAAATATGGATAATTTGTAAAACTCTGTTTTTGTGAAAAATTCCGAGGTGTAATACCACCATTCAGATATTTAAAAAAATATTTTATTTTTAAATTAACAGTTGTAAAATGTCTTATAAAATATGTGTAAATTATTCAAGCAATAATTGGTTTAACACTAGTGCTTGAAAATGCTTTAGCCGTGCTCGGTGACCAGAACTGAATAGCCAGGTACTTCCCCACATTCATCTTCCTCATCTTCTTCCCCTCCCCACTAACTTCAGCCTCACATCATACCCCGATTGGCGATGCCATAGTCTCACTGGTATCAGACGGTCGGGAGCAGTTGGAACTCTTGTGCTGCATTCACACATAAAACATAAAATTATATTCACTTCCATTGAAGCGATATGATTTAAGTATTCAAACACAAATGCTGATTATATAAATTTTATTAATGTAGGTATTCATTTCATTAGAGCCTATTTTTTTTCTCCCTTCTCTACTTCACACACATTTTATTGCGTTTTGAATGTTTGTCATATTTTAAAACATATTTTAGTTTGCTTTTCAAAAATTATTATCAGGATTCTGTAAAAAAATGGTATCTAGAACGATTACAATACACCCAACTATTGTGGTGGAATGTGGAAATAAATTTGTGTATAGGTACTAAAAGAGCCTAGTTATATCAAATTTATCACTAGAGTACGACAGTTTGTAATACATTGATTTCTACTTTGTATTCTAAAAGTATCCTTGGGCATCGATTAAGTTCATCACACGTCTGCCAGTCTGTCATAATGAATGAATGAATATATTAAAATGACGATATTTTTATTTATAATATATATGGCTCGTTTTAATAGGGCCTTTCTTGTGTAATATTCCTCCAAGGGCGCTTTACACGGCTGGAAAATAACCTAAAACAATGAATATATTGAATTAGCTTAATAATTTAATGTCCTTTACGTTGAAAAATCAAAAGTCGTGTAAGTAAAAATTGCCTTGCTGCCAAATCAATATTTTCGATTAATCTTTCATACGGATCGGTTAACATTATAAATGGTCGTGCTTCTTTTTAACCTGCATAAAGTTGTTTCCACCAGTTAGTGCAGACAAATTCAACAGAATTACCATTTAATGATATGACGACAAAAAATACAAAACTATTTTTAAACTCCAAAAGGTTATAACCTATCAAGTAACAGCGATTGTTATTTTTAATGATGTTTAATAAAATATTTTAAAAAATCTCAAAAAATTGTCTTTTATGTCGTACGTTAAATTCTGTCACTTGGGTTGTCATTTGATATAGGTATACACGCAGCTCGTGTTTGTCACCCCCAATAAAGAATGTGGCAAAGATCCACCAAAAATTGAGGAAATTTTACAAACAGACCTAAATAACATAATTAAATGGTCCCACGACAATGGCATTATTATTAACGCAAAAAAAACAAATATATGCTTATACACTCACCAGATGCAAATTGTCAGGAAAAGGAATTACATATAAAAAGTCATTCATATGATTGTTTGCACACAAAAAACCAATTCCAGCAGTGTAATTGCCCGAATATAGAAAAAGTGTACCAATATACATACCTTGGTCTTACAATAGATGTCAACTTTAACTGGTCAAATCATATTGAAAATGTATGTAATAGATTAAGATCCATATTAGGAAAATTTTACCACCTAAAAAAATTTGTTAATAAAAATATATTATACTGTATATACAACGCATTAGCAGAATCAATTATAGGATACGGAATAAATAGTTACGGATTAACGTACAAAACATACTTAAATAAAATAGAACAATTACAAATCCGTTTCCTAAAATTGATATCAGGCAAAAAAAAGGTCCAGTTATGTGAAGGTGATTATAAAAAAATGTTCTCCTTGTGTAATGTCCTTTCTATACACAGTAAGGTAAATTACCAATTAACGCTAGATGAATTCTGGAATACAGAATTCAAAAAACCTGTAAACCACAACTACCCTACTAGGCATAGAGAAGCACAGATGTTTATTGTCAATAAATCTCAAAATGTATACGGAGATAGGACAAAAAGTCATAAAATTCCGGAAATATTTAACGCATTACCTGAACATATCAAAAATGAGACATCTTATTCAAAAATCAAAACAAAAGTTAAATCTTTCTACCTCCGAAGAACATGAAATCAAATAAAATAGTTCCTATCTATTTATTTTCTCACCGTATGTTTGTACTGTGTAAAATATTTTTACTACAACGCAATTCATAAACATTAAAACATTATAATAATTAGTTTGTCGTAATAATTAGTATTTTAATATTAAGTATTATATTTAGTATATACTATGTAAAACTGAAAAGTATACTGTATTAAATAATTAGAAAAAAATTAGAGATTTCTTACAATCAAACTGATTGATCAATTTCGTAAGATTTGCAAAATAAAATATTGTAAAATTAAAACTGAATAAACATATTTAAAAAAAAAAAAAAAAATAGGCATTTTAGGCCTCCTTTCCCCCTCGCTACAATTTGCCCTCTGAGATCCAGAGAGAATTCATTTATAGTAAAAACAAAATTTGACAGAGTGGTAAAAGTTATGTAGGTTAAAAAGAAGAACAACCCAAATACCAAAAATATGCTTTCAATAAATTGGGTTTTCCTACCGTTTGCCTTGAGTAGAATGAATACAAAAATGCTAATTACTTTTTAAGATATATAAGAGCAACCTACTAAAAATGTAATTTTTTCAATAGAAACGTATGAACGCATATAAGAAACAACTTTTTAAAAACACTATTTTGTTTGTGAAATTACCTGTTTAAGTTTTGCTTGATAAATTTTTTTTCGTTCTTATGAAATTATTCGCACAATGAATTAAAACGACTTTTGCACTTGAAATCGTGACTTCCAGACTCCGTTTGCCAAGAGATTTTTATGCCTATCATCTGTATTTGCGGCGTTAGAAGGCACAGTAATGGCCGTTGTTTCCAACTTTTCGATCGATCAACCTGAGTCTCCGATCAGCTGGGTGATTTGTTTAGTAACGCTTGATTCGCCTGTTGATCGGAGAGTTGGGTTGAGGAAAGCCTGTTTGTACATTTGAGGAGCGTTGAGCCAAAATTTCGGCTCATCAGTTGATCAGTAGGATTGGGAACAACGGCCGTAAGAATAAGTACATTTTTGGCTTGTGATTTCCTCTAGAGTATAAGCGTCTACTAA
The DNA here is from genome assembly GCA_936435175.1 of Glyphotaelius pellucidus. Lineage (NCBI taxonomy): Eukaryota > Metazoa > Arthropoda > Insecta > Trichoptera > Limnephilidae > Glyphotaelius > Glyphotaelius pellucidus. The sequence goes on along the minus strand of OW386541.1, from coordinate 24,891,980 downwards.
ACAATGTAACAAAGGTCGTGGAAATACTCCATTTATTGAGAATTTTCTATTACCTAAGTATGATTTGATAATGAATGTGATTACAAAATTTATAACACTCTGTGCTACGAAGATCTTCTTCAAAGCTATTTAAATTAAAATGGTCACAAATGGTTTATTTGAGCCGTTAATAAAGCTATTTCGACTCTTAGTTTTAATGAAAGACAGCGTTTTAAGATTGTTATATCCCGAATGGTTGCGGCGAATCTCTGAGTATTAAGATTCCAAAAATATTTGTGCTTCATCATAGCCCACAATACAATCCAGACAATAAACTCTTGAAATATCTTTTACAGCACGAGACAGAATTTAAACGAACATGATGATATATTCGCGACAGAGCATTATAAATCAGTAGTTTCCTAAATAAGCTGGAAGCGTTCAATGGCGCACTTGTTCTTGACGGAGACGTTTAAAATACTAATATCAATTAATATAAACAACCGTCTCCTGAGCTATTCGTCTGGCTCTTTCTTTTTTAATTTCTTGGCGAGAAACTGATTTACGTAGACGACATTTTCACGAACACGTCAGAGGTAAACACTCAGTTTGTTTCTTCAAAATAGGCAAATTTACTTTGTGGCGTCATCATTAATTTAATGAAAAACAATTACTTTGTGTAACAACCACTATTTAATTAACAATAAATTTTTTTTTTATTATTGGTTAGGCCCAAGCACGCACTTACACTTATACACACCTACTCTTACACATACATACTGTCGCTGCCTGGGATTTGGTAGTAATTATTGTTGCCAATTCCTTTATTCCTACCCATCCATTTGCCTACCCGTCCTTCCTTAATTCAGTGTCTGTAATAAACTGCCCGCCGCGTCATATAGCCATTTTGCGCTCCGCTCCGCCTTTACCTAATTCTGCTATTAAAATAAAATAGTTCGCGCATGTTTACTGTGTGTTTACAATTGAAGACCAACGAGGGCCGGCCTACAGATTCCTTTTCGGTGAGTCCTTCCTCTCCATACAATTATTTTACCATATTTTTCAGGCAGTGATGGTAGACACAATCAATGTTCATTTTTAATACACACACAGTAACAATTCCACTCTGCACGACCGCAAATCTCCTTCATCTTGGTCCTAGCGAGCCGCATAATTTTGAACCATAAAATTATTAAAATCCAGCAGAGTGTGAATGCGTTTTATAATACCGCATATAAGTAAAAACCCGCATTCAACGGTTTGATATAGCTACATGAGTAATCCTGTTTCCTATACTAACTATGGTTGGAAATAACGTATTTACCCGCTTTTAGAATAAATAAATACAAAGCACTCCTTTGATATTTGTTTTTGATAATTCATGTAATTGTATCTTGCTGATAAAATCGCATCTACCTACCTTAGAAATAGTACGATTATTTCTTATATTTGTATTATTGAGTATATCATTACAAATTGTAAATATAATTATAATTTGTCAATGATAATAAACGCAATAAATAACTTTGTTTACTCGGCGTGTTCTGTTAACCGTTTACATCGCGTTGTCAGTTTTAACCCCGTGAGGATCACAGTTAATTAATTGAACAAATTAAATATTAATTATTTCATTTCGCATAAATAATACAGACACATTATTTCTACCGCATTTTTTAGTTGTTTGACGTTTTCATATTTTGTAAAATATAACCGGAATAAAGAAAATGGCTACGAGCGCGTCATCCGGATCGTCTCGGGACGAAAGACGTCTAAAACGTCTAAATGCTAAACTATCAGCTAGCTTTGCGAGCTTACAGTCGGTGTATGACAAGATAAGGAAAGCTTCGGAAAGCATTAACGATCGCCAATCCTTTTTATCAGGCGCAACTACTGTTGAAAAAATTCGTTCTGAATTTATAACCACTTTAGATGAAAAGGTGGATTGCGAATTGGAATTGAATCCGGAAGCAATCGCTGAATACGCTCAATTAAATGCATTTGAAGAACTCTTTGGTATTATTAAATATACCGAAGCAAATATGCTGTCAAATACAGTTGCGAAGCCTCGCCGTCAAATTAAGTTACCCGCCTTGGAAATAGCGTGCTTTAACGGGGATTTAGAAAATTGGTCTCTTTTCTATGAAACATATAATTCGGTTATACATTTGAATGATTCTCTGGATGATACGGATAAAATGCAGTATCTGATGTCTAAATTAACCGGAAAAGCGTTAAGTATTTGCAAAGCTATTACGCCTACAGGTACAAATTATCAAGTTATCTGGGACGCATTATGTACTAAGTATAATGATCAACGCGTTCTTGCTGAATTATACTTTGACCGATTGCTGAAATTATCTCCAGTTAACTCGGCCACGTCTGCTTCTTTAGAGAATTTTGCAGATGCATACTCCACTAACATCGCCGCGCTGAAGCAATTAAAAATAAAAGACCTCGCAGAATTCATATTGCTGCAACTAGGTCTTAAACGTCTCGACATAGAAACTGTAAAGGCTTTCGAATCTTCTATTAAAAGTAATGAAAATCTACCGTCCAGCGCGGAATTAATCGACTTCGTAAGGGTACAGCAACAAATTCTTAATCGCGCACAAATCACGCAACCGACTTGGCGAGCCGCGAGCCGTCTTGGCTCAAATAATAATTATACCGCTAAACCGCAAAAAACTAATTCCGCAAAGGCATTTATTAATGTCGAAAAAATCGATAATCACTCCATCGGAATTTGTTTCTGCTGTCAAAAGGGATCGCACCCTTTATACCAATGTTCTAAATTCATAAGTCTTGAACCACGTGAGCGATTTAACTGTATTAAGTCATCGAATATTCGAGTTTGTGTGAACTGTCTCAGTACTAGACACATCACGAAAGCTTGTAAATCAAAGAGTACATGCAAAACATGCGCGCTCAATCATCATACTTTGTTGCATTTCAAACAAACTGATGGGCGGAAGTCACAAACGGACCCAATACCGTCTCCCGCGTCACAAACAGATGCCGATAATGATAACTTAAATTCGTCGAATCCGGTTTCACTATGTGTAACAAATTCATGCCCTAGTGCAAATACTACTGCCCTCTTAGGAACGGCTGTTTGCACTACCAGAGACGCTAAGGGCCAGGTACGGACGATACGGGCTATAATAGATAGCGGCTCCCAAAGGGACATAATTACGCGCAAATGCTGTTCACGCTTGAATCTTACGGTGCGGTCATTTCCAAGTACTTACGTCACGGGAATAGGTGACGTAAGAAATGTGACAAATGGCGTAACTTGCTTAAATTTACTCTCCCGCTATGACATCACTCAGTCGTATACGATTAAACCATATGTAGTAGAAACCATAACCAGTGAGTTGCCTACTGTTAACGTTAACCGATCCGCCTTGTCGTATCTTGACAATTTGCCCTTAGCAGACACAACATTCTGCACGCCCGGTGAGATTGATATTATCTTGGGATGTGACATGTTTGCTCGCATTCTAAAGGCAAACAAAATATCAGGTTCTCTCGGCCAGCCATTTGCTATTGAAACTTCTTTGGGATATCTCATCTTGGGTACTGCCCCAACGATGATTGAAAACCCAAGTATAAACGCCACGCAATCATTTTGTACGTTCACGCAAAATGATGAATTTTGCCTTTCGCGCTTCTTTGAATTGGAAGACATTCCAGATGAGAAGTTTTTAACGCCTGATGAACAAGAGTGTGAGGATATGTTTAAACTCACTACTTCTCGTGACACGGCAGGTCGTTATATCGTCGCGTTGCCGTTTCGAAACAGTCCCTCTGTTCTCGGTAAATCGTTACCTGCCGCCGAACGCAGATTTCGATCTCTCGAACGCCGCTTAATATCTCAACCCGCAATAAAGTTAGAATATGACAAAATATTGCGCGAATACCTACAGAAAGGGTACATTTCGCCGGTCGACAGTTCTGACTTACCGCATTACGTAATACCGCATCACATTGTAGTTCGTGAAGATAAACTGACTACTAAAATTCGCATGGTGCTAGACGCTAGTATGAAATCCGATTCGGGTTACTCGCTTAATGACATCCTACATACAGGAAAGAATTTACAAGGTGATTTGTTTCGCATTATCCTCAATTTCCGATTATTCGCCATAGCTATAACCGCTGACATAAAACAAATGTATCTACAAATTGTGGTGCAAGAAGAATGCCGACGTTATCAGCGCATGCTGTACAGATTTAACGATAGTGACTCTTTGCAATTGTTTGAATTTAATCGCGTCACGTTCGGCATGTCTTGCAGTCCATTCCTTGCGATGCGTACGTTGCGTCAACTTGCGTTGCATGAAAAACCTCGTTTTCCACTTGCTGCAAACCTGGTGGAAAAGGGTTCATTCTACATGGACGATTTCGTCACCAGTTGCTCGTCGGTTGAGGAAGCTTCCGAGTTGTCTACGGAATTGATTCAACTATTCGCTGCTGGAGGATTCGACCTTGTAAAATTCTCTTCTAATTCTCCAAAGTTTTTATCCACGATTCCTACAGCTCGTCGTGTTAAGGAACATGTGGAATTTAATCCCGATGAAAACCTAAAAATACTAGGGCTTCATTGGATACCCGCTTCTGATCATTTCGTATTTGTCGTACACACCGACGAAAGAACGTGTACTAAACGAAACATTCTCTCAACGATTGCTCGTCTTTGGGATTTGATGGGTTTCGCCGCACCAGTTGTATTATTGGCTAAGCTGATAATTAAATCTCTATGGGAGTATAACCTGGATTGGGATGATACTCCTCCTGAAACAGTTGTCACACTTTGGCGACAGTTTAAAAAAGAATTGCCATTACTGCAATCTATTAAAATTCCTCGTTTTTTAGGAATCGAACCCCAGTGTGTATTAACGCTTATCGGGTTTTCAGACGCAAGCGAACGCGCATTTGGAGGTGTTATTTACCTACATGTTTACTGTCCGAATACTGATAAAACCACAATTAATTTATTATGCGCTAAATCCAAGGTCGCTCCGGCTAAGACGATTTCACTTGCGCGATTAGAACTATGTGGAGCGCTAGTACTTGCACGATTAATGCATACGGTCAGTAATAGCTACACATCAAATTCGAAAGCTCATACGACTTTAGCTTTTTGCGACAGCACGGTCACTCTAGCGTGGATAAATTCACCGCCCGCAAAATGGCAGACCTTCGTTGCCAACCGTGTCTCACAAATACAAAACCATCTGGGGGCTGAATGCTTCCATTATATAAAAGGTCAAGACAATCCCGCCGACTGCTTGTCGCGGGGTCTTACGCCCTCTCAGCTAATAGACCATCCGTTATGGTTTAACGGCCCCGTATTTGCCCAATTACCTAAAAGTGATTGGCCTTTACAACGTTTTGATACGAAATCTGTGACTGATCCTCCCGAACGGAAAACAAAAATTTTGATGTCCGTTCAAGACATTAACCGCCTCAAAACAATTGCTCCTCCATTATTGTGTGCACTAGCCTCTCGTGTTAGCTCATGGCCGAAATTAATCCGAATAGTAATTTATGTTTTTCGTTTCATCAAGAAATTACCACGAGCGTTTGAATTAAACCATATCTTAGCTGCAGAAACCGCTGTTATTAAATCTATACAGGAAGAACATTTCTCCGAAGATATAAAGGCAGTCAAAGATGGGAAGAAGGTTCGGCGAGCGATCGCAAAACTGAATCCGTTTATTCATGACGGAATTCTAAGGGTAGGAGGCAGATTGCGAAACGCGGAAACAGAATTTGACAGTCGTCATCCAATTCTTTTACCCGCTCGTGATCATGTAGTCAATCTAATAATAGACTACTATCACATCAGAAACCTACATACGGGTCCTACGTTACTGATGTCGCTGCTAAGGCAAAGATTTTGGATACTTTCTTCGCGTAATTTGGTTCGGAAACGTGTGCATCAGTGCAATACTTGCTTCAAAGTCAATCCCAAACCGCAATTCCCAATAATGGGAGATTTACCCGCATGCCGCGTCCGCGAAGCTAAGGCTTTTCTTCACACAGGGGTTGACTACGCGGGCCCGCTTCAAATAATCCCTTATAGACGTCGGGGGGTGCGAAGTCAAAAGGCATACATTTGCTTATTTATTTGCTTGGTGACCCGCGCAGTTCATATTGAACTCGCTTCGGATCTTTCCACCGAAGTCTTCCTCAACGCTTTCAAGCGTTTCCTTTCTCGTCGAGGTCCTGTGAGTATAATGTACTCCGATAACGGAACGAACTTTGTGGGAGCTAAATCCCATTTACGGTCTTTATTTGAACTTATAGAGTCACCCAATTATAAAAAGGAATTCTCAGACAATCTGTTGGAGAATCGAATCGAATGGAAGATGAATCCACCGCAAGCTCCTCACTTTGGTGGGATCTGGGAAAGTAACATTAAATGCCTGAAAGGTTATTTAAATAAAATAGTAGGCACCTCTCTACTGACGTATGAAGAGATGCAAACAGTGCTTTCTCAGATTGAAGCAATTCTTAATTCACGCCCGCTATCTGTACTTAGCGTTAACGACGTTTCGGCTCCATTGCCGCTAACCCCCGCGCATTTTTTAACGCTTACTCCCTTAAAATCTTTACCCGCTGCTGATTTGTCAGACGAGCCAGTCAACTTGGTACAACGCAAACATCTCGTGGATCGTCTTGTTCAGACATTCTGGAACCGATGGCGAATTGAGTATTTGAATACTTTGCAAGCTCGCCAGAAATGGAATACAAATGCGAATCCGGTAACGACAGGCACGGTAGTATTGATTAAGAGTGACAACATCGCGCCACTTCAATGGCCTATTGGGGTAATAGTCAATGTTTACCCCGGGGCAGATGGGGTGATCCGCGTTGCGGAAGTTAAAACTAACTCCGGAATATACCGCAGGGCAGTCGTTAAACTCTGTCCCTTACCGTCACAATAGATTTAACGACATTTTTAGAAGTAAGATCATAATAATTTTATTCTTAAAATCAATTAGGTTAGTTTCGTTGTTAAATAGGTACCAAACCCTACTTCTAGTTTTATCTACCGCAGGTTCAGTATTATTTATTGAATCCTTTCAAATCATATTTTTACGTTTCAATGTTTTTTTTATTTTTTATGTTCCTTGCTATATCGGTCAATTTGACCATTTGGTAAACGCATTTATATAACTAACATAAATATTTTCATAACTTTTACATAATTAATTACATTCTACCGCGTGTTACAATTTTGTTTGCGCATTAAGACGTATTGGCACTCTTTTGGTTTATGGAAGTGGATTCTTTCATCCCCTTCCAGGCGGGGGGCATGGTTAGGCCCAAGCACGCACTTACACTTATACACACCTACTCTTACACATACATACTGTCGCTGCCTGGGATTTGGTAGTAATTATTGTTGCCAATTCCTTTATTCCTACCCATCCATTTGCCTACCCGTCCTTCCTTAATTCAGTGTCTGTAATAAACTGCCCGCCGCGTCATATAGCCATTTTGCGCTCCGCTCCGCCTTTACCTAATTCCGCTATTAAAATAAAATAGTTCGCGCATGTTTACTGTGTGTTTACAATTGAAGACCAACGAGGGCCGGCCTACAGATTCCTTTTCGGTGAGTCCTTCCTCTCCATACAATTATTTTACCATATTTTTCAGGCAGTGATGGTAGACACAATAAATGTTCATTTTTAATACACACACAGTAACAATTCCACTCTGCACGACCGCAAATCTCCTTCAATTATGTTATTGTATTTTTTTACAGATTCTAAAATAATTTTTATATTTTATTTTATATAATTGTTTTTTATGATATATTTTAGGTAATTAATCACCTCTCCTTTCTAATATTTTGTCTATGTTCTAATTAATCTATACTTGTTTGTCTTTTGTTATTTTTTATTAACTTATTATCCTGACGAAAAAAAAAAACATAGTTTTCGAAACATGTTGATATTGTTAATTAAATAGTGGTTGTTACACTCAGTTTTTATTTTGTGTCCCCAAGAATTTAGTCAAGTGACAATTTTAAATGTTTAGAAGTTTTCTTGCACTCACATATTTGTAAATGTTGAGCGCGTACTGAATAAAATGACACATAAAGACAATGACGTGATGCCAATTCAGGCAATTAAAGTTTTGAATAAACTCTGCACACTGTGTATTCCAATTGTGCTTGCAATAGGTGCCATTTGTTGAATGAAAACACTTTAATAACTTGCTTTAGTACCAGGCTCCGATCGAGTTTTTATTGTTGTAATAAACAAAATATATTAGTCTTTTATTGAATATTTCATTGCTCATTCGGAAGGAAATGACGTTGCGAGCTGAAAACAGTTGTATTTCCCTCAGAAATTTCAGTATTTTTAATAGGGCATACTAAAATATTTTCTGCTTTACATTTGAGATTATGGAAAAGTAACGAGAATAGTACTTGACAAATTTGTTTGTATTAAATTTAAAGGTCGGAAAATTTGTGGCAAAGACACTTAAGGGGGGGGGGGGGGGGGGGTAAGGTTTTAAAACTCATTTTTCAAATTATTTTTTTTTAAATGAACAATATGTCGAGAGTATTGAGCCAAAATTTCATATAAATCGGAGCAAAACTAACAAAGATACAGCATTTCAAGCGACCGGCCATCTTGCTCTATTCAAGTATATTTCGGGTATAACAAAACTTTAAATTGATTTTCTGGTAAACAATGTTTTTTAGTCCGTGAACATCATAACTCAAAATTAACTTAACCGATCTTTTTGAAATTTTGCACACTATTTTAACACGTAAATCAACAGGTAGTGACGGAGAGTTTTTATTTTTTTGACTATTTTTTTCGATTTTATAATAACAAATTCACCGAAAATTTTTGGAAAAATCGCATTTTTGACTTCAACATGCTGCAAAAAAAAAAAAATTAAAAAAAAACGCTTCGTCACTACCTGGAAAAACATATTACTTTTTGAAAACATTTCAATTTTTTTATTTTAAATGATTTGTTAATGAGTTATGATGTTCACCGCAAAACACCTTTTTTTCGAAGCGCCTCCGGAGATGCGCTCTCACGGACTTATTTATTAATATTTTTAATTAAAAAAAAATTCTAAGATACTTCAGATGTTATACTATAAGGTGTATTTTAAAGAAATAAGCCAACATTATTCATGTCTCCAAAAAAAAATTATGAAAATATGCCTTTTTTTCGCCTTTAAAACCTTACCCCCCCTTAATTGTTTATTATTTGAAATAATTTGCATAAAATTTTAACATTTTCTTTTAAGTCGAAGAAACCTTTCAATACATTATAATACACGAGGCTGTTATTTCAAGCTTGGATAACCAGCTATTCCTAGAAACCTAGTAAGCTAGTAAAATTAGTTACCCGAGACAGAACTAGCTTTGTTTTAACCTAGCAAGTTAGAGAGGAAGCTAGAAAGCTAGCACCTCAGATGTGGTTCTATTATTGAGCTAGTAAAACTTCGCTTTTGTCACCGAAGTTACTATCCTAGCTTTGTGTTTAGCTTCGTGTGGCCGCCCAAAGCTGGTACATGATTGGCTGGTGACGACGCGCTGTGTTTTTTCGGATATATGACACCATTCTAAAAATATAATAAAAAACTCAGTGATGAGATTAATTTAAAGTTGCAATTGGATCTTGATAATAAAAGTGAAACGCTAGTATTCCATCTTATAAACACAAATCTATGCGTGGTTTAGCATTACAAAAAAATGTGTGGAGTTAATGACAATCGCATAATAATGACCACGAAAAAATTAAAAAATTTAAGAGCAACTTATTGTCAAGATTTCAAAAAATGAGAAATCAACCACGACTGGAGTATGGTGGTTACAGTAGTCACAGCAATGATACTGGCTAAAAATATCCTAGCATTGTGTAAACCACTCTAGTCGTGCCAAGCCAGGATAATAAGCCAGAATCTTGCTAGGCATACTAGCTTGCTATCCTGGCTTGAAATGCTAACCTCGTGTACACCGGGTAAACAGCGGGTATAACAGCGTACGTACGACATCGACGTTCGTCCTCTTCTTTCTCACACGTCTTGTGTGAAAATGAAAAAGACAGTGAACGGCAACATCATGTACGATCACTCGCTTTAGTATACGTACCAATGTATGGTGTGGGTAAAGATATGATTTTTGATTTACTATGCGCAATATGGTAATAATTTACTAATAATACCAAAAAAACGTTTTAAAGTCGATGAGGAAAAATGGATTTACAAAGAAAATATGTTTTATTTACGTAGTGGATCTCGTGAATACATTTTTTCTATCATTGCAAACGGTCCGTCAGTTACGGTTAGGCAGCCGCCATGATTGTTTTTCCTCGGCCAGCTGACGTCAAGGGGCGAGAGGTGGGAACCGGCAGAACAATGACTAGTTAACTACTTCATGACAGATTTTAAAAGAGAACGCGGCTGAAAATAAACACGGTATTAATGTTGCCAGAATAAATAATAAAGACGGATATTTTGGGTATCTGGTCAAATATAATTACATACAAGGGTTGTCCAATAATTAAAGATATTTGTTATTAAAAAAAAGCAGGAAAAAAATATTTTGGCAAAAAAGCAAAATACATTTCCCCTCTATATTTCGTTTCGATCAATGCACCCTGGTGAGCCGTGGCATTGGATCCTTGATTCCCTTGTCTTAGAACTCCGCCGTCAAAGAACACCTCTCTTCACCTCTTCCTCCGCATCCTCGCCGTTCACCAAATGTTTTACTGCCAAAGTTGCTTCAGGTGAAGAAAAAAGTGAAAAATATGTCATTAATTGCCTTTTTGATTCTGGGGTTAGGTGGTGAACCCATGTTTCAGCCCAAAAAACCTCGCCTTAATTGGAAAAACTGTTTCACAATGACCCGAGCGCTTTCACACGATTTTGCTCCTGAGCATTTTAGGCACCCAACGAGCACATACTTTGCATACGCCAATTTTCCCCTCAAAATCGTTTGAATGGTAGACTTACTCACGTCTGGGATCAAAATTGGGAGCTCACGGACTTCTACACGGTGGATTTCCTTCCCTCCTGGTTGAGAAAGCAAATAACTGAAGGCGGCGGAATTCGACAGCGAAACGTTCGCGTCGCCGAAAATGAGTAATCATTAATTTTTGGACAACACTTCTACGATGCAGTTTTTGATGCACAAAATAAACGCAAGTTTACGATTATGGTAAGGAACTGATCATTTTTAAAGATAAATTTTAATTGCTTGAAAATTATTTTTTTTCATTTATTAACGAAAATATTTGAAATACGTTTTGTGTTATTTTTACCATTAAAAATACGAAGCCTTTTAGATCATGATGGAAGTAATGTTCCAAGCTGAAAAGGTCTAGTTGTTCTAACTTGGCCTAGAAATTCCAAGAAAATAATGTTATGAAAATATCACGACGTTAGAACACACCACTCGAGAGTTGCTTCAGCACAGATTTTCTGATGTACATGATGTAAAGCATGGGTCGGCAACCTTTTGTTGTAAAAGGGCCAAATATTCTACGTGGGGATCAGTGCGGGCCGAACATGGGCAACATGTCATTACAGTGTACGTGATATTTGGTGACTTAGCAGGGTTTACCGGGTTCATGGGGTGAGGTATGTCCAGGTATTGGCGGCGGATGCATCTGCCCATTTGCTGCGTGGCGAGCCGGTTCGAGAGAAACTGGTTGGAGGAGGCCTTTTGACCTTTTTCTCTCGACTCATTGCCTTGCACTGCGGTTGGAAGGATTAATTCATACGTGCATCACTCCTGGACACACTGACACCCAGATTCTTACCCACTTTTTCCTTCCCAGAACATCCTATCCTTTCTTTCCTTAAAATGACCCTTCACACGGTATCCCTTAAGATGACCTAGGCCCTGAGAAAATTATTTTCTTCATGGCCTCCCGTGTGGAGCTTTTGTGAAAAAACCTATTACATATGTTTGTGTACAAATATTTTAGTTTTAAAAATACAATGCTTATTGTATATTTTTACAACATTCACTGTATTTAATAAAATCTATGATATTTTTGTGAGTGTATTTGACTTGCAAGTTTTCTTATATTAGCTTGCATTTTTGAAGTAGAGTCGGGTTTGCGTCCAAATGTGAACCCGATAACCGAGAACACTGTTTGTTTTCCCGATAATTCATAATTGAAAAAGCTTGCTCACAAATTTATGTACCTCCAAACATAGTAATTATTTGCTCAACAAACCATTTTAACTCCTTGTAGTCTTCAAAAGGCAAACCCAAAATCCATTTTAAGTGTGATATCACTTTGCAAATCCATCACATTGATTTGAAAATCGCTTCCCCTTTCGCTATTCCTTCACTCCCTTTCTCGCTCTCTTTCTCGCTCCCTTTCACTCCGTTGTGTATGGTATCGTCCGTCACGTGCGTTGCGGCGAAACTCTTGCGGGCCGCACCAAGACGCCTCGCGGGCCGCAGGTTGCCGACCCATGATGTAAAGGGACGTACTTGACTTACTTTAACCTTTACTTTAACCAGTGATTCCTGACATTATTGGGAATAAAAAATGTAAACGAAATCTTGGTCTCCGGTGATATTATTGTTTCTTTTTTTTTTACACAAACATAAATAATCAGTAGGTATTGAATAATTAGGGTCGGGGTGAGGGGGTGAGTTTTATTTGTTGAATTTTAATAACCTACATGTGGACAAATATTGTTTATTTGATATTGAAAAAAAAAAAAAAAACGACAACAAAAAAGTCACCGGAGACCAAAATTACATTAACATTTTTAATCCAAATAACGTCAGGAATCACTGGTTAAAATAAGTCAAGTCCCTTAACACCCTGCGCAGTTAAGAAGGCGTATCTACGTAGAAAACTCCATTCAGTACATTTTAGCGACATTCTACTTACAGCGTCAGTTGCGTAAATTGTAAAGGAAAACTCCCGCGTCTAAAATCCCTAATAAATAAGTAAAGCCCCTTTTCTTGACTTTATTGGAAAAATTTCCGTGTGCGAATAATTCTGTGTACCTACACGCATAATAACGATAAAGATAATTGAAGCGCCTTTTTAAAGTGGAAATTGTCGCGGAAAATGTTAGCCCTTGAGGAAACTTTACTCAAGGCTTCAATTGTATTAGAAAATTCCCGGAAAATTAAACCTATTACTAAATGATTGATGTTTCCAGGCAATAAACAGCTAACATGTAAAATGAATAAAAAAACACAGAAAGACACGTACCTAAGTACTGAATGTAACAGGAAGTACCCGAAGATTTTAACCTGCGATTTCTGAGCTTACAAAAAAATAATGCAGATGTTGTTTTGATCTCTGGTGAATTTTTTATTAATATAAAAAAAAAAAAAACAAAAAAATCACAGATGGGGCCCACTGAATAGGGCTTTAGGCTAGTCAACTTGCACCACTTGCAGAATTGAACAGCGATAGATAGTTCAAAGGGAGGGAGCCCTGCTGCATCATCATCATGTTTCACCAAGAATGTAGGTACTTTTAAATTACACATAATTTTTAAGAACAAAACTTAATTTTGGATCTGAGGCCAAAATACTTAACCAAGCTGAATAATATTTTTTTAATCAAGTCATGTTAAATATCTAGTATGGATGTGTACTATTTTATTTACTTTTGTTTTAAATGACGACATGTAGGTAAGTAAAAATTCATTTTTGCTTCATTTTGGAGGCAGCTTTAGAATTTTGTGAGTCCATTATAATTGTTAAAATATATATATTATATTTCCTTATCTACTGTCCTATTATAACTAAAAATAAAATAAAAGATAAAACATCGTAAAAAAGCTTTTCTTTGGATGGTAATTTTAATTTATATGCGACAAATTTATATAATCCTTTAACGAGTCATTTATTATTTGAATCTACGCCCATTAAAGTGCTTTTTAATTTATTACTTTTATAATTCATCATATTTTTATAAAAAATAAGTAAAATTATTTTTTTAAAATATTTATCATTTACTCACAAATAATTACCCAAATTGCCTCTAAAATCACGAAATTTTGAAAACTTTAATGGCCTATTTTTTATACTTTGAAACAAAAACAAATGAAATGGCATATATCCGTAGTAGATATTTGATACACCCTTTGATTACATTTTTTTGTTTGGTTGGGTAGTTTGGCCTCAAATCCAAAATTAAGATTTGTATGAAACGGGTCCCGCAGCCGTTCCCCTTAAGGCAGTCATTTTAAATACTATTTTACAATTTTAAAAAAATATCAACATGATGATGCATAAAATATGAATAAAATAATAATAAATATAAGATGTAATATAAATAATGGTGTTCATTTGCTTCATGGTTTCTTCTGATCGGTGTGCCTGTAAGTGCGATTTCCGCGTCGAGACAACCATGTAAGGAGAGTGGTTACATTATGGTGATCTTTTTCTTCATTTGATAAGACTTCAAACATTGAAGAATTCAGAATATTATTAGTTTGAATAGCACAAAGTATTATTGTGCGCCTAGCAAGGAGCCGAGATGGTGATTGATATCTTATTTATGACGGTGAACAGTCCTTGAATCATTTTAATAGTGCTGAACTTACGACATTTTGCCCCGGTCACTTTCTGCGATCAATAATTTTCGTGAATCATTACGATAGATGGTAGTCGAGCCAGTAGTCATATAACTATTTGAATAAGACAAAGACAATAATACCAATAAAACATAAAATAATAACAATCTAAGGCCGTAACACTAAGAAAATTACGTGATAAAAATATTATAAGCGACTATATTATTAGATCTGTTGTGGAAATTACAAGGGTTGGCAGGCAGCGGTGAAGATCGCATTAATTAGAATAGATTATTTCAACTATCAAAAGGAATTTCCTTTTAAGTCTCTCCTCATTGACGTTAAACATGTCAGTATCAGAAGCGATTCTGTTTAACAGGAATACCCTAAAACCTTGAATACATTCAATTATCTATTATATCCTATATAATTAATTAGTACAATCTGCAATGAACATTTCTTGCGATTTTCCGCCCCGCTAAATGTTTTACCTGCGTACATTATCGTAGATCCGGCGCTGTATTCAAACTAGTTTTAAAATATTATACAAATGAGCCAAATGATGTGAGTCATGTCGTGTGCTATAAATAAGCACATCCACCCATGCAGATTTTGATACATTTTTAATGTAGATTATTATTTATCTTGTTCCTTCCGCGATGTTGAATACATTTTAACCAGTCGTGCAGCGGGCGTACGAAAACACAACCAAAATATTATTCATTATGTTAAACGGATTGTTTAGAGAATTTCAAGCTTTACCTGTGCTAAACAGCTCTTAACACAAGAACAAAGACGAGCGAGGTAGATGTCGCGGATTCAAAACCCGGCGAAGGCAAAAACAAAAAAAAAGCATGACGGTTTTTCACATCCTTTCACATAATATATTTGCACCTCTTCGCAGAGTTATGATTAGTGGTCATCTCTAAACAAATACTTTCCTATCATTTTTCAGTCACCTTTGTCATTTCCTTTTGCCTAACAACATTCCCCAAATTGTAGATGCCATAATTCCACTGGCTCTGGCCGTTTGACCATATATCAAAATCTTTCAAAAGCTTTCAAAATTAATGTGAAAAGGAAACTTGTACGATGATAATTCTGTGGGCTTGCGTTAAAGGCATCAAAGCTATTTTTTCAAAATTTTCTTTGACTATCCTTTGACTACCCACCAAAGTTCTGACAAAAATATAGACTTTCGTTATACAAAGAACCAAACTGCCAACATTTTATTACCTCTGAAAGACATGCAAGACAACAATTCCTATGATGAGATTCATAAGAATTTATAATGGCTCAAAAAGATCCTTCTTTGTAGACTTAGGAACTTTAGCATTAAGCCACAGATCTAACGATGTTAAATAAAAATAGCTTCCTCTAGCTGACCCTATTCTACCTACCCTTGAACCCACTTAAGATATTCCATAAGGTCATTCCTTGTCAACGGGCTACAGAGAAACGCACTTCTTCTCCCTCCCACTGACATATTTTTAATTATTCATCTTTCATTTTTATCCGACCTCAGGCGTCGCGTCGGTCGGTCACTTGGCAAACTATTAAAATAAACGCTAACAATGTTGCACTCGTTTATTGAAAAACTTTCCCCTCTCCCACAATATTCAAATATAGTTTGCTAATGGGTGTTAATTTACTAAAATCATTTAACTTTCTCAAAACGGAAAATCTAACGCAATCCTTGCGAAATTACATCAGGGTAATCATATTAATTATAATATAACAAATGTTTACGTTAGGAAGTTTTAATCTTCATTAGTGGCAACGGGAGACTTGCTTGTTTTGGTCAGTTTGGGAAATATACCTTATTTAGGTTAATGGGCCTAGCGTCTCACAAGTTTAATAATACTTAATTGTTATTGATGGCGCGGCTTTAAATTAATAAAAATAATAATTTGTAATGAAAAATAATGTACCCTAGTTCTGGTTTTATTTACTAATTTAATGTGTTTCAGTGAAAGACTTGCAAGCTTAAAATCTATTGGAATCAAGGCATTAAAACGGTTTATAATATGTAGGTACCTTCTTGTAGGTATCTTATATTATGTAGTTACCTTCTTGTAGGTATCTTATAATATCATATATATTATGTTTACCATCATGAATTTAGAGACTCTCTGCTTTGCCTGATTTAAAATAGGTGCTTCGGGAACCTAATTAGTTAATTACTGTCATTTTGATTTCAACACGACACCAGCTTTATTTCTTGTTACCTTCCATGAAATTATCAACTACCCATAAAAAAATCACTTTGACCTTGAAAGTTAATATACTTTCTAATTATATACATATTTTCTTTGTTTTAGGTAAGCTGACTACGGAATATTAATCATTTGGACAAGTACGTCGTGGAGAAACTAAGGTAAATCGGAGAGAAAATTGATTTTGTAAACAAAGGTTGAAGTAAAAGAGAACATTACAAACTTAGGCCAAATATTTAAGATTCTACAATAAGATAAGATTCTAAGGGCAATTGAAACATATAATTTTGGAAACATAAAAATTTTACATGCAACCATAAAAAGATTTTAAATTTGGCTCACCTTACTTTTTTTCTAACTAAAATTACCGATAGCGAAAAAAATTAAAAAAACACACAACTTATTTTATTAGACAAAGGTATTATGAACGTTTTCGTCACCATACTTTTTCGTCGTTCCATGTAAAAAATAATTAATAAAAAAATCCCAAAGTTTCACAAATTTATTTCAAAATGCGATTCGAAAATTTGGTTCCATAAAGGTGAACATTTTACTTCTTTTGTAGTTAAATTTTAGTTTTGAATATAAAGCGTGATTTTTTCTCTTTCTAACATCGTTTGTATAAATTTATCACTATGAAAGTAAGGGAGACACAACGACTTCCATGATATCTATAGAAATTGTTCCAAAAAGCGAACAAATTAACCTGAGAGGTCCTACGTAACAACAAATGTAACGGGCGTGGTAACTCTCGATCGACCAACTGAATCACCATTTTTTATCACCGTTTTAGCCATATGATAGAAGAAACAATCGGATCAAATATCTGCTAGTAACAGCATAGGAGCAATAAAACGATATAGCCGATTTCATCGCTTGTATAGAAATTCTATCATATTAATAATTATTGGTTGAACCGTACAGGGTGCATGCAACCCTGCATGTATAAACCCATTAAATCGAAAGCAGGTAGAAGAAAACTCCCCACACAGCTTGACAACACGACACAAAGCGCATATTTTATGAGCCGCCATTATTGACGGCCGAGGTATCAAAATAGGTCTATTATTAAAGTTCCGGCAAATTACATTTTCCATAGAGAAATGGCGGGAATATAGTACAATTTATAGCAATATTTACTATTCATAAAATTAATAATAAACAACTTTATGGAACAATAAACATTGTAAGCACTAAATCTGCTGAAAACGTTTACATATTTCCATGAGTCACTTAAAACAATGAGTGGGTTTTAGCATTAATGAGAAAGAGCTTTACAAAAAAAATAATGTTAACAAATTCAATTTTCTGTAACTGTAAATCATCGCGCATTAGAGAATCGTTTAAATTAGTTGATTAATTAGCTACTTTTCCGAACCAATACGTATAAAAAATAAATGTAGCATTAAACTTTACGATGCTTTTTAGAAAATTGTTTTTTTTCTTGTTCCAATTAATCTACGTATTCGTTCATTTTATGAGGCTTTTAATTACAATGAATATTAGGAATAGTTGATTGTAAAGCCAGATTTGGAAGATTCTAAAGATATTTTTTACGATTTAATCTGATTAATTCGTGATCGTTTTTTTACAGTTCGAAATGACATCTGAATAATTATAACATTTATAACGTAGAGCCTTTGAGGAAATTAGCGCATTGTAGAGCAAGGTTAATTTCAAATCAATAAAATTGTGAGCAGAGTTGATTAATAAAATTCGGTTTTTAAATTTTGTTCTTATTACCTAGTTTTCTTTTCTAAACTTTGTTCAGTACATTTTTTCCTTGGAATGAATTTCGTACGCATTTTATAGCAAAATTGATTACTTGGAAGTCTTATAAATTAAAAATAATATTATTAAGTACCAAATAAAATTGACTTACGCAGGTAATATCGCCGGTGTTTGGCGTAAGCTGTATTAAATACACGTTATTTTGTTTTCCTTTACTCGCGAACATTTTAGCCGACATGTCTGAAATAAATTAATTTATTAGAAACAACAAAAACAGCGTACGAAGGTGAATCTTCGAAAAATATTGTTTATGTGTAGAGTACAACGAACTTGAGTTGTAAGAGGGTACTAATTTCATAAACATTTTTATCTGCGTTTAATTACTATGTGTCTCTATTGCACGTGTTTTGCTAGCTTTCCCAGTTCCCGAGTGCCCCAGTAGATAGCCTCGTCAAGGCGCACCGTGTTATGGGGGAACATGAAATAAATAGGCCACCAGCGGGAGATATTAGGCCGGGGAGGCCGGGTCAATCCGGGCCACTGGGTCAGTGGGGCTGCTCAAGTAGGTGCCCGGGATACAAGGGGTAGGGGAGGGTCTCACCCCTGCGATGAGCACCCCTGCCAACTTCCGCTACACTTTTGACACGCAATAAATAACACCCTAAAAAAATAGTTACATATCTCCCCACCAAGAAGCCTAGCTTGCGATTCTCATATTGTTTCATATTATTTCAAATGTCATATTTCCATATTATGATTCATGTTTCTTTGAGTGACTTAATAAATCATGGAAATTCGAGTTATTAAATTCAGTCGGAATAAAATTGTGTCGCGAGATTTAATGATAATGTCGCAGTTTGAAATTTAAGTGTTTCAGTGTAACCGTATAAGTAATAGTGTTAAATGGGTTGTTATTTTTTATTTGGGTTAAGGTGAAAATGCTACAGTCTGTTCAGCTTCTTTTGCAAAACAATGTGTAGAGAATAATAAATAGTTTGTTTGAAATTGCTGTGGCCTTTTAACCTATTAAAGTCAGATTGAAGGATATTAAAAAAAATAATAATTTGAGAGCAGTGAGTAGTTAGGTCAAACAAGATAAGGCTGTTTTTTTTTTTTTTTATTATTTTTTTTTTTATGTTTTTGGGGTGTTATGCCGTGTTTCGCTACCTCCTTCTTTAGCCAACGTTAAAAAAAACTACTTAAAATACTTTTTGGCCGTGAAAACCTTAAAAGATAAGGCTGGTTCATGTTGGGTTCAGATTTGGTTGGTTCATGTTGGGTCAAAAGGTCAGGTTGGGAGAAAGGGTAGGCTTTTAAAAATGCTTTTTATTTCAGTCAACCAACAAAAAATCCAATGGAATTTAGAAAAATAAAGATTTGGTTGAAAATCATGATTCTTTGGCACTTTTCCACATTTCGATTTTTCAGCTCTAGTTGCCTAAAAGGCTTTTAAATTATTCACCATAAACATAACACGAGTATACGTTCTAATTAACCATTATAAGTTTGTTGTGCGCTCAGGTAGACATTTATTTCCTTCATAACCGAGTAACCGATAAGATCGACAGAAGCGGGAGCCCATAAACACAGTGGCGCGACTCCAGTGGTGGTAGCTCCCGACCACGCAGCGCTTCCGGGAAGCTATTAGTCGTCAGGCCTAGACTAATTGGCGCCCAGTGACTCTTGCCAGTTTGTTCTACCTATAAACTACTAGGAAGTTGCCAAAACTTATGGCCTGATTATAAACACAATGGATCGGGCAAATTAAGATTTTAATAGCCATGTTTTACCGGGAATTTATGTAAATTCTGAGAAGCTTTTGGGTCCCAGTTACGTCCTTTAATCGATCGCTACTCTCTCACAACAATATATTTATTTAAATATTCTGTATCGAAAAGCTTGTTCCAAATTTAAGAATCGGAATGATTCATTATTACGTCTTCTCTATTCTTCTGTATGGCGTGAAAAACTGGACACTTAGGACGGGTTGTTTCAAAAAATTTGATGGATTCATCAAATATTTGAAGTTAATTTTCACGTTTTGTGTAAGTTCTATTCAAGTTCTGTGATTATTTCAGTATTGTGAAGCGACTGTCCTATAACTATATAAAAACAGAACTTGAATAGAACTTACACAGAACGTGAAAATTAACTTCAAATATTTGATGAATCCATCAAATTTTTTGAAACAACCCATCCTAAACCAAACACAGAAGAAGCATTTAAAATTTGGTTTTCTAGGCGCATCGTCAAAAAACCCAGCTCTTTTAGAAGAAATCGATTTAGAAATTCTTTGTAGAATGAACAAAGACTTGGTGAAATAGTAATAATAGCTGTAAAAATAATAAAACTTTAATACGGAATGATAAATAAAAGACAACCCATTTAATAAACCAGGGGAAGATTGAATGAAGGCGAATCAGAGAAAATGTCGAACATTATGTCTTTGTAATCTACTTGACTGGTATGAGGGCAGTTAGAAGTGTAAAATTGACCTGATGATAGAAGAAGACACATTTAAAACCATAAATTTTTGGACACGTCAATATAGAATTTATATCGGATTAGCGCAGATAGTTACTCCGCCGCAGGTGGTGATTTTAGAAGTCGTTAAGTCAGAGTGCAGATTAAACATCTTCAAACCAAGTTAGTTACCTAATCAGAATGCATCCGGAAAGCACTCACCCTAATTCAAATTTAAGTTAGTAGGGAGAATAAGCGTTGTGATAGAGTTTGCTTAGTAAATATCCAATGAACGCGATACATCCTGTCAAGCAACTGAGAGACTGCACTAGTTTTAAAGTTCATTTTAATATACTGGCGGTCGATACGCCACTTAGTATTTCCTACCAACAAATTAATTCGGTCCGGCCCACTTCATAGAAGCGTGATTTGAAAGAGTGTTTATATTGCCAATTTAAATTCGATCTTTGGACTTGAGAAAAAATTTCGACATTTGACAATGTTTGATCAATTTCATCAGAAACAATATGAGAATCCGCTTACTTCGGGTATATGGATACGCCCACCACACCCTTCCATCAGTTGTCCTAGTTCATTCAACATACTCTCAAACCTCAACCTACTCTCTCCTTCCTCTTCTTAGTTTCATGCCTCACTGTCTCAGACTTGGAATCAGATCTTTCTTATGGAGATTTACGTCCACCTCTCCTTCCCTTTCCCTTGTGGCTAGACACAAGAAATTGGCACATAAATCTATTTGTATGTTTCTGTACTTGTGATATAGATGATAAATAACCATCTCATAGCACATTGGAAAGGAAAATAAAAATCTAGAAAACATTGGTTCTTGTAAATGTCTTTTCATGTTCAGTTTTCTTTTAATTAATACCACCTAATCCACAAAATTCCAGGATGCTCAGAGCGTAAAATATTACCTACAAGTACTAAACAAAATCATCGTTGAATAATATATTATTATATATTGACTATAATTCAAAGGTTTAATTTAACATCCCACAGTATAGCGTGTCAAAAGCTCTACCACCCTTTAACATTTATTTTTTATCTGAAGACACGAACTCAAGAGTGAGTTACGTTTTTAGTTTTGTGCCTTTTATGACTAATAGAGAGTTTGCATGTCAATTTTTTTTGCGGTTAACTGAAGAATTTATTTTTTTGTATTAATTTCACGCGTGTAAGATTTTTTCAACTAATGATAAATAGATGTTGAATAATTAGTTTAGAGTGTCAAGTAAAAATTTGGAAAATTAGATAAATTGTTATTTGGTGATTGAAATGCGAAGTATTATCCATTGTTATTTATGTATTTTCTATACTTTAAAATAATAGTAGTTCTGTGAGCAGTTACTGTGGACCTTGCTTCCAAAAAACTGTGTTTCTAATTTTCTCTTGTATAATAAATCAAAACTAAATTTCCTATAAAATCATAATACATATTTGTAAGTAAGTAGGTACTTAAATACCTATATGTTTTATAATTTTTTACAATTTTCAAATAAGGAATTATTTAATTTATTCAAATAAATGTCGCTTTTTCTATCACAATTATTTTTTCAAAATTTCTTCAGGCGGGTAGGTACTATAAAACATTTGTATGGACAAAACGCCGCCCGGTATCCTCTTAATTTTCACGTTCTATTAAAATTCTATTAAAATTCTATGATTATTTCAGTTTTATGAAGCAGTTGGCCTATACTGATATAATAACAGAACTTGAATAGAACTTACGCAGAACGTGAAAATTAACATAAAATTTTTTATTAATTGTTAAAAAAAAAATGGAACAACCCTTCTTTAAGAAACGACGATTTCATATTTAAAAAAATAATCTTTACAGAACAATTCAAACGGCCACCATCTTTAAACTGAAACGGAATTAATTCGAACAAACTTACAGACAGACAAAATGCAAAACTGCGCTATGCTCAGTAAATGAATGATTTTTTTTTAAGTTTCTTTATTCTTTGAATTGTTTGTTACATGAATTGGGGATTTTCGACCACCTTACTAGGCACATGCCTGTGTTGTGAATAAAACAAACTTGCATTTTAAAAAAAATAATTTAAACAAAAAAATAATCTGGCATATAGTAAATGGATATACCAGAGCTCCATAGCGAACGTATGTGGAAAATTATGCGATAAACTTTCAAATGAATGTTGGCAATAGTAATTAGAGTTAAACTAGAAATACCAAACAGAAAGATTTTCAGATTTTCTTTATTATTAACACAGCAGAGATACAACAGAGACAGATATAAAACAAACGAAACTGGAACGAACGTTCAGCAATAGGTTTTCGCATTTCAGGACAAAACGATACTACCTGTGTTTCGTATTTTTTATCCACCCGAAAAGATTGTTTTTTAAACACACTGAAAAAAAATGCAGTCGCAATCATCACCTATTGAGCGTCAACAATATTATTATTCTATGTATAAAAGCCACCTAGACTGTATGACTCGTGGAGGCAAACCATCCATCTGTTTATTTACGCGCGTTGTTCAGCATCGTTAAATAATTGCGCGTTTACACCGCGGAAACGATTCTACTAGAAATTTTGCATCACTTGTATACACGCTTTTGTTTACATTGTCTGGAGGGGTTCTTGTACTGTACGAGAAGGTATATTTCAGTATGTTTACGTTTAATGCAATTTCTAACCATAATACGCCTATTTCTGGCATAATCTATTGTTTAAGTTCATAGCTAATAATTCACACTCTCGCAACTAGACTGCGATGAGTCAAAGAGGTGGTATCCGAGTTCTACGCATATAATTAGAGTAAAAAATGAAGTAGATATAAAACAATATTGTTGGGGGGAGTAGTTATAGATCACTCAAAGCGTATATTAAATTGCTCTTGAGGAAAATGTATATTATAATACTAAACATATTGCCACCAGACCAAAAAATCTCCTAAGAATATTCAGTAAAAAAAAATCACATCTCAAGAGTTTATATTTCATTTCATTTTGTGGTATTACAAATTACAGAAGAAAGAGTCTGGTAGTTTTCTAGAGCGTATATTTCTTCCAATATATCGAATTATCTAGAAAAGGAAAAGCTGATCTTTTCATGATATTTTTTGTTTTTTTTTTTTTTTAATTGTACAACAGATAAATAATCCAATTACCGTACAATTTTCTCATTTAGACAAGCTTAACACCTAAGAAGATGATCATTATACAAAAAAAATCTTAAGGCTATCTAAAGAAGAGTTGTATACATCTAGTGTTTTTGATATTTCGTTCAACAGTACCATTCCTCTTGTTATGCTATGCTGTGCTAGAACATCTGTTCTGCCGTATGGTATTTTGAACAAGTCGTGTCGACGACTACGACTGAAGTTTTCAGGCACGTATAAACCGTAGCATTCCAAGAGGAATGGGCTGTCAATATAGTTATGGATTATGTTAAAACTAAGAATTGCAAGATTTGCGTAACGTCTAGTTTCCAAACTAAATCTATTTGTTGCCTCAAGTAACTCCATATGGTGCATGAACCTCGGATAAGTTCCGTGCATTCGCATATAGATGTACCTAAGGAATTTTTTCTGGATTTGTTCCAGCATATTAATATATTTAGTCTGGTGCGGAGTCCACACACCACTAGCATACTCCAGCTTACTTCTTATGACGCCATCGAACGTGGCTATCATTGCATCTGGGTCATCAAATTGCTTACATATTCTGATGACAAAACCCAGGAGTTTGTAGCATGCTGGAGTGAGCCGTGATATGTGATGGGAAAATGTCAGTTTGGGATCAAAGACGATACCAAGATCTTTAAAGCTATTGACTCGACATAACGTTTTCCCTTTAATGGTGTACTAAAAAACTACGGGCTTCTGGGAGCGGGTATATGTGATTGTTATATACATTTTTTCTCATTCAAAATTTTGCTTAGAAAACATAGTACGTAAAAACATCAGAATAAATTAAAAAATTTTACATACCAACCTCAATGCTTTATTATCTTCTATCATTTAGTGTAAAAGCTATGCGGCACAGGATGGTTAAAATGCTTAAAATTATTGGTTTTTCCTGACCAGAAGATTTGTCGATCATCAGCCCCCCATGTGGTGCAATTGATTCAAAGAACGATTTGAACTGTTGCGACCTTTACAAATCAAAAATAAACATAAATATCTAGATTTAATTGCACACAGAGAGTAGGTGACCTAAATTAGAGACTTAGAAAATGAAAAAAATCATCAATTTGATTTCTGTCGAAGTTATTAAACACAATACACTTAATTACGCCAAAGATCATGGTCAATTCTGTTGTTTTCATTAACAATGCAATGTTAAATTTGTAATGGTGTACGGGAACAAAAAAACCTAAAACTATGAATACGAGTACATTGGTAAAACAAGAATAATTTGCTAATTATCATAAGTAGGTTATCTTATATTGATATTTACTCAAAGGCCGAAGATTGATAACTGAATAAGATATACATAATATGTAAGTAGGTTGGTACTAAGAAAGTACACATGAGTCGTCCTTGCATAAAACAAAAAATGACTAATAGGTACAGTAGGTACCTATTTAGTAGAAATTTTTAGGTGTGAACTTATTTCTCGTCCCGATAATTTCAGTGAAAAAAAACCCAAAATAACTTAAATATTTGCACCTGACCTCCATTACCGAGGATCGAGAGGTATTAAACTTATTGAAATTCTTGACATTTCATTTCATTCCGTGCGAAATTTTCAGAACGGAAAAATAAAATTTGGGACCAAACTGAGCATTAAAAAGCGTTTTTGCCGAATTTCTTCAAATCTTGTCTTTACTGGGCACACGTATATTATAATAATGTAGATTTTAGCCACATTGAAATAAATCACATTTTCCCGATTTTCGTCATTTTCCAATTCAAAAAGTATACCCAAAAACATACATTAAATTAATGTTATGTTTCTTGTATGGAAAAGCTACCTGAAATATTATTTTTTAATAAAAACAATTGGCCAATACAGAAGAAATAGTACCTACAGCTTCTCGCAGCGTATTGTCTTATTTTTTTTTTACAGTTTAGAGGATATTTGCATCGCTATTCCGCGAACCTTATTACCTTATACCCGAATAGAAATTATATTATGCTTATTTTTATACATTCGTTATTCGCAAAATATGCAAACGTTTATTTACTAGTAATCCGTTTTATTTTTTAGAATATTAAAATACGTAAAAAATCTGAAAAATCAAAGAGATTACGCATACAATATAAATCAGAAAAAGCTTTTACGAATCCATCCATCTTCTCGATATGAGTCGCTCATCTCGGCAATTTCCCTAAGAAAAATAATCAGCGTTGAGAGAAATCACCAAACATTGCCATACCTACCTGAACCCAATATTATCCTGGCCGATGAAAAGTGGAAACAAGCATAAACCGTGATATCACGTACCGTTCTATCAATCTGTTGTTTTTAATATTTTATATAATATTAAAATATTTACTTGAATTTGATGATAAAATGATTTTACCATTATAACATAACATAATATAATGGTAAATTGATAGACCACGACCTTACAAGAAGTTCTAACGGTTCCATGACAGTTCGGCGTAGGTACTTATACACAATGTGCAGTCGCTTTAGGGAAAATACGTTATACCTAATTACACAAAATATAACCAAGTGACCCCCGTAGGGATGTGCAGAGAGGATGTACCGCCGAATATCAAAAGATATTTTCATTCAAAAGGAAAAATCTGTTTCTCTAATTACTATATGTACCATCGCATAGGTACAAAAAAATTTGGAACTGTGTATAAATTCCTTTGATATTCATACCACCTTATTATTAAGGGTATTTGAAGTTGAACTGAATATCTTTTACGTTTGAAATTGATAAATAATACACATAAATTATAATTTTATAGGAAATATAATTTATTTCGCAGGGATCAATTGTCGGAGGATCAATTGTCGGGTCACCGGTTATAACTGAACTTTAATAGCGTAAACTTAAAATAAAATACGCCTCTAAATAAATATGATATTCGTTTATAAGGGATTTTGACTCCAAGCTAGATACTAGGATTTCAAACTACAATTTTTAAAATCTAAACACGAGATTTTTGAAAGAGCCTCGCAAAATATTTATGTTTATATAAGTTCGTAATAAATATACCGCACATTATGAAAACATGTTTTCGACGATACAAAATTGTATTTCTAAGTTTGAAACTGTTTAATTTATTACAGAGTTAGAAATATTAGTGGATAAAGTTATAAATAGTTATAATAACAAAATCCGATCTCGAATCTGAAACAAAGTGTTTTGCAAGTGGATTTGAAAAATTTGAAAAAAAAAACTTTTTTAAAAAAAATTTTTCATACGTTTCAATTTACATACGTTGCCTCTCGACTCATTCCCCAAAGAAAGAATTTCGATATTTGATTATATTATTTGTTAAATTCCACCCAAAGTAGGATAAAATTGTGCCTATTTCAGGCACAGCGAGAAACCCATAATTCAGATCTCTCGTATGTCTCCTGTAGTTTTAATCAAATAAATCATACCTCCCAATTAACGTAATCAATTTAATTTTCCGAAGACAGCAAATTTTTTGAATTATATAAGAAAAGGTTATTCTGCCTTATTTATTGTTTATTAAGAGCATTTTACAGAGTACTCATAAATTATACATATCGATATAAGCAAAATAAAAGTATAGTTATTAATCCATTTACAAATGTTTTTATCATTTGTTGAGTTAAATTTTTTAATGTTGTAATTTTATGTTAGTGAAAAAAGAATAATAATAGTAAGAAGTGCAAAGTCAAGGAAAATAACAATAAAAAAAGTAAAAATGCCATTAAAGATTTGTTTGAATTTTGAAGGTGAGTTAGAAAATGCGTTACCTACGTAAAATTCACTGATCATGCCATTATCATTATTAAAATGGCAAATGCGAGAGAGAGGGTTGAAAAATGCTATATTTCATGTTGAATGTTTCTATTCTAAATGTTTTTATTTCTCTTACAATGAGATTTATTTTAGAAATCAGTTGATTCAATTATATCGTTCAATACTTTGTAAGTTCGCGTGTTGTACAAATGATAAGACCTAATCCTAATGATGTTATTAAAAGGTATAAATAATTCACTCAACATGTTACGCATTTTTCAGTAGGATAACAATGGTGTTATGTGTTATGTGGGATGGCCGGAGCTATTTCCGTCGAAGAGTCGGAGAGGCGTCATGGTCTCCAGGAGGCCTTGATTCACTTCTGTTTGTTTTTTCTTCCGTTTTTGTTCGGTCTCCATAACGAGATACGTGTCGAAAGGCTTATTTTTAACCTTCAAATCGCGTCAGATAATTTTTCATACGGTGCCTTTTTCACACCCGAAGCGTAAAGAAATAAAAGTATTTATAACTTTACAGAACACTGTAAATTCTTGTTTACCTATGAACTTTTTAAAACGCAATCAAATCGACTTTCCCGATTTTGAACGAAATTTACAACGGTAATAAATAAACATCCTAAGAATAAATTGCACAGTAAAATATTTTTTTTCTTATTGGGGACATTACATACATTGAAGGGATAATGATTAATGTGCTTCTTTGTTTTAAATATTAATTATTTATTTATACAATACACATATTATAATGGCACAAAAGAAGGGCTTATAAAAATAGTGATACACACGACTCCTAAATGATAAGCTAAAAACGATGTCATTTTTGCTGACGAAATGCGAGCACATTTCTTTTTGAGATATATTAGGCCATCCATGAATTACATCACACGAATTTCATGATTTTTTGACCCCCCCCCCCCCCCCCCCGTCTCTGTCACACATCGTCACATTTGTGAGACCCCCTTCCCCCTAGTGTGACGTCACATATTTTGTAATTTTATATAATTTTTTTTTTCATTTTAATAATTTAGATTTTTATACGTGACCTCACAAAGCTGATGACCCCCCCATACCCCTTGTCATACAATGTCACATTTCACTACTCCTCCCCCCTTAAGGTGTGACGTAATTTATGATTATGTAAAACGCTTAATAAATCTAAATCTAAATCTAAAAGCTGTTAGATTTTTTGCTTACTTGAGAAGTGTTTTGTTCCTTGTGATTGATTTCCCATAAAATTCAAATTCAAATTCAAATTCAAAAAACCATTTATTGCACAAAAAAAAACACAAGTACAAAAGGTGTAGCTTATAGATGAATTCTATTTCTTACAATGCGAAATGTGGGACAATTTGTTGCGTAGCTTTATAAGACATCGATATTATTGTTAAGGCCCCGTAACCGCTCTCGAAAAGAAGAAGATGGAGATATATGTAATTACGAATGTTGGAGAGAGCGCGCTAATATTTAAATCGATAAAATTGAAGCGGAAAATTACGAAAAAGCTAAAACATGATTCGTTTGAAATAGAGGAAAAATCTCGTGGAGCGTATCTTAAATATAGAAACATTGTGAATTTTTTCACAAATATAACTTGTAAAATAATAGAAATAGCGGCGGCTTAAGGGTCTACTATTCGTGAAAATTCGTAAAAAAAAAAAAAAAATTATTTGAATTTAATGTATTTTTATGCATAATTCAAAAAAAAAATTATTAACATTCTGCCCTCTTTCTCTATATAAACTATAAGTGTGCGAAATTTCATATTCCTCCGTCCGCGCAATTTTCGTAAAAATGGGTACAAAGTTTTTTCTTCACGTATTAATAGATAGAAGATTCCTACTCTTTAATGCAGTGGTGATAACTTTATAAATAGTAGAATAAAATTAATTCTGGGTTATTGTACCCACAACACAGAAATTTTCAAAATTTAATCAACGCTGTAATTCATCGCTTCAACCACTGTCGTTGAATTAATTATATTGTAATGTATAGTACAGGAACCTACATATTGTTCATAGTTATACCGTCATTATTGCGGATTATTACCTAATGTCTTTTTGTCTGCTCTGAATATAAAATTAGCTCTGATGTAATCTCGAGTCATTCGGAATTATTGAGGTTAGTGGAGGGATAATACCAATATTTTCAGATACTATGACAGTGAATAAAAGCAGTGGCGAGTGACCTTTCTCGGCTCCAGGCAGACCAATTCAGTGCACTCCGGCCCCAAAGAAATTTAAAAATTGTTCATTATTTTGTTATGAAAATCACAAAGGGCCAGTTTTGTCACAGAATTTGAACAATTCATTAAATATCAAAGTTAATTTTCAAGTTCTGTAAACATTTTAACAAGTTCTGTTAAAATTTCAAATACGTGAAACAACCGGCCAATAACCTTAAAGAACTTAACTTAACTTAAAGAAAATCACAGTTTCAAATTTGTTGAATTGTTAAAATTCTGCGAAACAACACGTTCTGTGATTCTTATAGGATTTGAAATTAGTGGATCGACAAACAACATATAAATATTTATATCTAAAGATAATCGAAGAATGCATATTTTTATCTTTATTCCAATATAGCGAACAGTAAAAAATGTTCGTTTTTTAAAGATGGGCAAACAAATTGAACTTAATTCTTTGGTGCACATCCTTGGAGGACATAATATGTGCCCCTCCTTGGAAACATCCATCAACCTAAGCCATGGTGAGTGCATTATGCGTGTATTCATACACGCATATTTTCGTATATCAGTTTGAAGCTCCTCGAATTTGTATAAGGTCGGGTCGCCCGGGATGTTACTACGCCACTGGGTAGTCTGGTTATTTATTGGGCGATAAGTAATTTACATACCACTAATCAATCAACACTTTTTGCTTGACTTTTTTTCGTAATGCATTAAAGCGAGTTCTTTTGAACATGTCACTTAATAATATAAAAAAGTAATACTTGTTATAAAAGTTGATTACATTTCAAAGGGTGTGTTAGTCCGGTGGGTAGGACATCTAAAGGATCGAATTTAAAATCCTCTTCTCTTAATTAGTGACTTAATTCCATATCATTATTAACACAGGATTCACTTAACGAAAAGGTCTGCTTAATTAATCTCCAAGAATTAAAGACTGAAAAGCCTTTCAAACATCCATTCATTTTTTTTTAAATCTTACCTCATCAAAATTTTCAGAAAATATTATGGCGTGTTATTATGAAGTGCGCTCAGGTGACTATAAAACATCAAACTGAAAACAGAAAAAGGAAGGTGAAATGAAATAATTACGAAGGAAACATGAAAAATTACCCATCATTGTACAACATCCGTGTTGTTTTAATAAGTTAATGGGAACCTTAGCCATTGTTTGGAAAACTTACACGAGTGTATTCTGAGCATGCAGTCTGCTTGTTCCTATGTACTATTATGCAATGTTTGTGAGTTCATTCTTCTAGCTGATTCCCCTTCCTCTCATTTACACACTCCTTACTCCTAACGGTTGCAGATTAATCTACGTGGGAAGACCATCTGCCTGCGATTGTCGTACCAGCGATGATAATTGCCTCACTGCGGAGGTAATGACTTTCCTACCGTTACTATATTTATGATGATGACGCTGTTATTTGTATTCAATTGACTGATTCATACAGATTTGCCCAGTTTCACGATTACGCGGATTACACACACACGTTTTAGTTGGATTTCATTGACTGTGGTAAAAGATTGATAGTTTTCTTACTCATTCTAATTCTGATGCAGATGTGTGGTAGCTTAATTCTGGCCTCATTAAGTGCCTTAATGTTTCTTATCGCAAACAAAATATTCTATTCCTAGTTCTAAAAAGCTTAATATAACCGATGTTTACACGATGATAGGAACAGGAAGCGATAGAGGAGATGTTTACGCCAATAAAGTGTTTATTTTAGATGCTATAGTTTCAATTTTCAACACTTAATAGATATTGGCATCTGAAAATGGAAAAACGCAGATCGAAATTATATAACGGAGTAATCAGCGCATCTAACGTTTATGCTTATAATTTATTAGTAATTTTTCAATGAACTCATCAAAAAGTTCTTACCGTTACAATGTTTTATTATCAGTGTTAGTTCTTGAAAACCTACAAGTTTTCTAAATAATATTTTTCAATTATGCATTGTCAAAATAATCCTGTTACTTTTCAGCTGCTTTACCACGTATGTCTATCAACAACCTTCAGACATGCCGTGGTCTGCCAATTGCCATATTTTTATTCAAATTAAAGAAATATGAATAATATTGAAATTTTATTTTTTTAACTTAATGAGTAAAACCTCAAATTGTAATATTTAATTAAATATTAGCGAAACTCAATCGAAAATCTGAAACAGAAAAATCAGAAAAAGATACGGTCGTATCTGGAACTCGAAACCAGGATCTAAGACTTGTCAGGTCAGTGCTCTATCAACTGAGCTAATCGGTAGATACGATTCGGTAGAGCACTGACCTGGCAAGTCACAGGTTCGAGTCTCAGGTGTGACCTTATCTTTTTCTGATTTTTCTAATTCAGATTTTCGATTGGGTTTCTCCAATGTCTCCGTTAATTAAATATTAAAATTTGAGGTTTTTAAAAGTAAATATTCATCCTAGACTTGCAGAAAAGTCATTAGATGGCGCATGTTAAATAAAAAAAATTATAAATTTATCGAAGACACTATCTAGATAGCATTTAATTCTGGTTGAATCTTGCAATAATACATAAAGATAGCAGCCAAGAAAAATATGCGTTAAGAAAATGAAGATAATGTTGGTAGTTCTTGGTCGAGGAATGATCCAGTTATATATGACCGAATCGGATAGGGACACATTAGCTCAGTTGGTAGAGCGCTGACCCGGCAAGTCACAGGTCCTGGGTTCGAGTCCCATATCTTGTGTGTATCTAGTGACCGTATCTTTTTCCTGTTTTAGATTTTCGATCGAGTTTCGCTAATATTGTCTTCATTAATTAAATATGAAATATTTTAGAAGAATATCAATAGTTTAATGAAAACAAATAACTTTGTGTACACCACAAAAAAAAAGAAAACATAGTTTTTGAATCATGTCGATAATGTTAATTATATAGTGGTGTACACAAAGTTATTTGTTTTCATTAAATTAATAATGACGCCACAAAGTGAATTTGCGAAGTTTGAAGAATATCAATAGATTTACTTTCACGGTACTTGCACATAAATTGCATTTTAATTTCAAATAAACAGCTCGTTTAAATGTTTTAGCGAAAGAAATTTCAAGAGTTTTACCGGTATTATATTTTAATTGTTTTATACACACTGTTTTAATTACTTTTTGGTAGCAAAAGAGAATTTTCCCACGCGTCTCTAAATATTCAAAGTTGCACAGCAACTACTCATTTTGGGCACTAGTTCAGGAGTCCCCAGCGGATATAACCAATACTAAAGTAGTTTCGTTCAACATTGTCCATTGTGAAGCTCATTAATAACAGAAAAAATGTTGTTGTTTTATGACGCGAAACAATCACAACAATGTAAAAGACTGCATTGTACATTTTCCCATTGTTTGTGTCTAATTTTAGAAGCTGAGCTGCTACCATTCTTGTAGAATATCGCACGGTCTTTTTCATTAGTTTTTCACAATTAATTTAGTTCTGAGAGTAAAATAAGTACAACCACCGATGTTATGATTAGAGATTTCACGGTCAAATGTATTATCGTGATTTATTTTTGGGTTATTATGCCGTGTGCACTATCTCCTTCTTTAGCTAACATTCGGACAGCATTATAGTGTCCATCATCATATTCTGCCCTTACGATGGACACTATATTGCTGCCCGTAACGTTGGCTAAAGAATGAGGTAGCGCAATATGGCATAATAGCTCAATAATAAATCACAACAATACAACAACTATTGATGTTCATTATAAAATATGGGTGACCGATACTTGATGTGAAATATTGAAGAATGTATAGATGTGACAAACAAAAAATTCTCAACAGTTGTTGAGAAAAAATCAAGCAGGATGTAAACATTTAATTTACTCCGGGTACTTTATTCACACAAATAAAATGCTTGCATTGTACCAGAATTATCAAATGAAATGACATAGACGACTAAAGCATGGTCAATATCTTCTCTAGAAATAATTCAACTTATTGTGTGTATCGTAGCAATGACCACAAAAGAAAAGTAAATACCAAACTGAACACACTTGCAAATGAAATATTTGGCTCTTTCATTTCGACTTGCAATAATAACACGTGTATTGTTTCTGTTCTTCGATTGAACTTAAACTGAAAACAACAAAAGTTAAAGAAAACCAGCTGTGCGGCTTTAAAGGACCATTCGGGGATCCAGATCTATAACATGACATACTTATCTTTAGGCGGGTAAAGGAATAATTGGCGAACGAAGGAACTTTATTTAATTCCATGGTTTTTTGTTGTAGGCACACATACAGAACGACGCCACCCGGCGTTTCCCCACGAAGCTAAATGAATAGCTCTGATATTAGTGATATTTCTCTACATTTATTCCCAATTCCCGTAGGAATCTTAAGGGCCCTCGAAAATATAGAAGAAGAGAGAAAGAGAAGTGGTATAGAGTGGCCATCAGTACACGGCCGACAATGGTCAGAAATATTTTGATTCCCGAACACACAAAATGAATATGAGCAGAATCGTCGCCTTTCTAACAGTATTATATTTAATTAATAATTTTTGTTTTGGCCACTTGGTGTCTACCTCATGAATGTCAACATCACATCTGCTTCATTCCGGTCTCTGCGCATTCGCTTCAAGTTTGTTTTTTGGGTCAACGACTGGAACTACATAGACCTAACTAGGTACTACCAGACGGCCAACAGATGTATTATTTTCACTGTCACTTTCTTTCCTACCTAACCTGACCAACCGAGCCTCGAGCGCGTATTTTTTGCCTTAAATCATCTCTACTCAAGATGAAAGTGATGCTTGACTTGAATGGAAGTAATTATCAAATAATTCAAAGTGAAATTTTTGATACCTCCCGCCTTGACACTTTGTTCCATGTCTGGTCAAACTATTGTCAAGATACTTTGTATTGATTTCACTCGAACACTTTGTAGTTAACAGTAACTAATTCACTTATGCAGACCCTTACACACTCAAACAATGTAATGCCACGTCTTCATAAAAATGTCAATCTACAAATTATAGTTGACTCGTCGTTTAATTTGTTTGATCTCTTGAAAATGTTCGTTGCTCCCTCTGCGCACGTTACGAGCAGATTAAACACTTATATTTTGACGGCTGAAAAGCGAGGAGTTGTAGTGGTTATTGTAAATATAACAAACGGAGTGGTTAATTCGTTAAAATAATAATAATATTACGAAGAATGTTTCAAACTGGACGTTCGAATAGAAAATTTATAGGTAACGAAATGCTATTCTACGAAAACAAACATTAAAGCTAAGAACAATAACTTGATTGCTCACCAAATATGTTTGTCTGCCGATACCAGAGTTTTCCCGAATAATACATTCTCTCGAAGCTTTAGAGTGCTTCTGGAAGAATGAATCACATCGTCATATGTCTCCCTGACTCCAGACGTAAGACGGTATGACACGTGACGCGCATTTTCGGCCTGCACTTGTTTATCTGAGACTGCGCCAAATATGAGAGAGAATGAAAAATAATACAAAATTCAGCCTTCAAGATAAAGAGTTGGTATCAAATTAAAAATTTGTCACTGAAAGACTAAGAAAAGATAAAAAATTGCATTCGTTATTTAAGTTAAAACCATACACAGAGAATCTCTTTAAAACCTGCGTGTTTTATGTTCTTTCGAATTCTGATCGGCATTTTCTTCTCCATAACTTTCTCAGATGTTTATAATATTGCGTAAATATTATTTTGATTTTGAATTTTATGAGG
Source organism: Glyphotaelius pellucidus (assembly GCA_936435175.1). Lineage (NCBI taxonomy): Eukaryota > Metazoa > Arthropoda > Insecta > Trichoptera > Limnephilidae > Glyphotaelius > Glyphotaelius pellucidus. The sequence goes on along the minus strand of OW386541.1, from coordinate 24,856,236 downwards.
TAGGTAAGTAGATTTATTAAAAATTAATGTCTCGCTTAAAAAAGTCCTATCGACTCTTAACTGGTAAACAGTTGGTAACCGCATCGATAAAATAAAATAAAGTAATGGGTCAAGATTTCATTGACACCAATCCCACGGAATCAATCAAAATATGAGCGCAAATCGCAATCTTCAAATAAACACCAAAGAATCATCTTCTCACACCCGATAATAAAAATAATCTTTCAACATTTTAAACATTTGAGGCAAGGGCTAAATGTGAAAATAAATAATATGCTCCTGTAAACTAAAAACTGTGGTTTTAAAGATGGTCGGCCAGATTTTGTAAACAGAATATATGAATGTTAATGTTTATTCTGCGCAAGGAACAATCAATCAAATCTCTTATATTTTGGCGTGTCAGGTTCGCTCAAAATAGATTATGGCCGTTTAAACATTTAAAGGTTTCCAAAACAAGCGCTTCTCGGAAAGCGAATGCTTATTGCCTTGAGAGAAGAATAATGTTTGTTGCAACGAAGGAACAAACAGATGTTAAAATCAACACAAAATGCAGCTGAAGCAAAAACTATACACCGTAAGCAGGGTCAAAAATGCCAGAAATCTGCTAACTCTTTGCGGCGAATATGGGTACCTACTGGTACATTGTACAACAACTTCCTTATTGTGTTCTAGCTCTAAATTGGTAAATCTAAGGCTTTTTCGGTAAATCGTAGTACCTACCTACTTACGAAATGGTTGTGTAAATTCCCGAAATGGTTATTTAAGGTCTGTTTAGTTTGGCAAATGATTCCTCAATTTGGGAGGCGCGTATGGGTACCGCCGCCCCGGGAAGCGTTTATTGGATAACCAACACCTCTGCCATGTGTCACTCCAAATGGTTCGCTACGTTTGGTGACTTATCAGGGGTTCATGAGGTCAGGTTTGTCCGGATCTTGGCGGCGAATGCATCTGCCCACCAACTGCGTGGCAAGTCGGATGAGAGAATAGTTGATGGAGGTCTTTTGACCTCTCCAGCAGAACTCTCAGGCAGGATTTGGACCGCAGTGGAAGCGATGAATTCATTCGTCCGTCACATCTGGACACACTGACCCCCAGATTCCTACCCAGCCTTCATATCTTTTTCCTTCCTAGAACTTCCCCACCTTCCTTTCCCTAAAATCACCATCCACAAAGATGACCTATAGGCCCTGAGGGGAATTATTTTCCTCAGGACTTCCTGTGTGAAGCTAACGCAAAAAAAAATAGTTCAAAAGGTTTTGTTAGGTCAACAATGTCTCATTGACTGCTACATTATTAATAGACATGTTGGGCAGTGGGCACTGAAAAAACATAAAATGATAAATTTTCATACCGCTAAATTACTTACGAGATTGTTGTGTAACAGTCTGAAATAACAGATCTGGTTAAGGTTAGATAGGTTAAACCACCTACATGAAAAAGTACGTTTATTTTACACTAACAATATTTTTGTGCCCGTGCGTACATAAATCCATAGCTCATATTGTGAAACTGAATTTGTGACAATATACTTTTTAATGTTGTAAAAAGCCAGAACGAGCTGTAAAATTTCATCTTTCGTGCATTTTCACTTTAACGGATGTTATTTAAGTTGCCATTCGTGATTCCCATTTTATCTGAGAAAATACGAACATTAAAGCAATTCATAATTTTGTACCTTTGTGAAAATCTTGCACTTTGCAAGCTGTATTGGCCTAGGAATTTCTAGGCCAATACAACTATTTTATCTTCGCAGAATCAATTGCACCATGATCTATGTACACTTATGTCATCTAAATCAAATAAATAATCTAAACAAGACAAGTTTAGATTTCCATAAAAGTATTGAAAATTGAGTGAAGCCGGGTAGTAACCACTTTTTGTACACAAAATTTAAACGTTCAATTTTTTTTTAAATATTAACTCACCTTTTTGTCGTCTTTAATCATAGTTTTCTACACATTTTTGTTTTGTAGATTATCAACGTTAGCGATATTCCCAAAAATATATTAAACTTTTGTTTTTTATTTTTTACAACATAGTTACAGATAGGTATGTGCGTATTGCGTTCTGCGCAGGTACCTATCGGAAAAGAGAGCAAACCATCTGTCCATTTGCTTTCTATCTTGAATCTTGATTACCTAAGTATATTGTTCTGACACACTTTTATCTGTCACTCGGTTTATGCGAAGGTCAGAAGGAGAAAATTTTTCTCCCCGGAGATAATAATTATGATGCATCTTTCATCACGGATTATTCCGATTTCGTTTCCAAGTGTGCAGCGAAATAAATTAACTTCTTGCAGGCGTTTTTAATTGGCTTGGCAAAATTCATGTGAATGTGGATTTTTCAAATGACTAGCTTGTTCCCGGCATGCGTTGCAATGCCATATTAAAAAAAAAGTTTCTCCCTGCATGTCCTTTCCCGTGCGTCCCCGTTCCCTTCCCACGTCCCCTTCCCCTCTCGCGTTCCCCTTCCACCTTCCCCGCGTTCCCTCTCCCCTCTCCCCTCTCCCGCTACCCCGTCCCGCCAAACCCCCTCCCGCGTTCCATATATTCAGTCCCAGTACATTCAGTATTCAAATAGCTCGCGTGCCACCGATTACAATTTTTTTAATTAAAATTTTAATTTTTCACATAATACAAATATTCATTTTTGTATATTATAAGAGCAATCAAATATTATGAGAACAAAAAATCAGATTTGGAACCTAACATAGGTACCTACTTAAAATATCTATAATTCATGATTAATTATTATGTAAGAACTGCAAATTAATTAATTTAAAGAGTTTTGAAAATTGAATTTGTTTTGCAAAACGTCATTCGCAAATTTTTGACAGTTTCGCAAGAATTTTTGTGATGATTAAAAAATATTTCAGATATATTGTCACGTAATTATAATAATCCAGAAACCTTCGCCGGGGTTTAGAAGGTATTTTGAAAGTTTCAAATATTTCCTATGCTTAATATAGCAATATCGTAAATACTCCTGAATGGTAGATATTCTGAGTATCGACCTGGTGAAAGACCACAATTCCGAAATGTCACGTTGCTCGAAATGGCTTTAGCCTTTACCTGAACAGCCAGCAGTTCCCTTCTACACTCCCATCATCCTCACGACTGGCTCCGGGCAGTCTTGGGGCAGTCTCCGGGCAGTCTTGTTCACATAAAAAAGCAACATACAAAAATGCATTTAATTAAGTAAATACACCCGTAACTATGTGAAAGGAGATCTACTTTTTTATTTAATAAATTTCTTCTTTATTCTACGTGTTATTTACATATTTTCTATGTTGAATGTTGAAACAGTGAATTTTTAACAGTATGGTAACTTAATTTAGTCTCATTCTTATGCCATCTTTAACCTTAGTACAGTTCAATAAACCAATGTTTTAATAAAACAACTCGATACTAGATACACACTCATCGTAGTGTCATTTAAACTCTTTTAACAAATATAACTTCTCAGACTTATTAAAAACACACATTTTCAATAAATTGCCATGGTTTTCGAAAATACAATTAAAAACTATAAAAAAGGCTTATAATAATATAATAGTTATCCCGCCTGAACAGAAGAGAAAAATCATAATGGAAGTGGCCTATTCTATAGGTAGGTAATAGGCGTTTGCTTAAATGCATTCAAGAGCACGCTGCTCGTCGTAGTCAAGTGACCATAATAACGAAAGTAGATTGCAAATGAACGGAATAAATGAGAACGTATTGATTTTATACGGCATGCATTAACACTTTTCACCTGAATAATAAATAAAATAGTTTCACCGGCACGATACCCAATGTCATCAGTGAAATAATAATACGCAGGGACCGTTGGAGAAAATAAATCATCTGAAAAAATATATTTATTACTTCTCTTTTTACTTTTCTGTGCAGTTTACGTTTATTTGTAGATTTTGCGGTATCAATAGTTCGTTTTGACTACCTGTTCCGAGGAGTTTATTAATCTTAACTTGCATTGTATTCGTAAGAAATTTTGTAGTTAAAACTAACGTGGTCACCATCACGACTTGTTCAACATACCACACGGCAGGACAGGTGTTCTAGCTTGTACGAAATTTCTCAAATAGTTGATGTACCAACTTAATTACCAGAGTGGAAGATACTAACAGCATCGCCCTGGTGTAAAACCACCACTCAGAATTGAAACGTTGCTTGAAATGGCTTTAGCCGTGTTTACTGACCAGATCTGAATAGCCAGGTACTTCCCCACCTTCCTCTTCCCTATCTCCTTCCCCTCCCCACTACCTTCAGCCTCACAACATACCCCAATTGGGGATGCCATAGTCTCACTGGCTCCAGACGGGAGCAGTTGGGACTCTTGTGCGGTATTTCATGTAAAAAAAAAATTACTCTTTAAATAATCTTAAAGTTGTTTGTGTATCTTCCCAAATGTTAAAAAGTAATGGATGATTAAGGCGCTGTGTACCTACCCGCTAAAAAGGAAGAAGATGGAGAGGTACGTAAATACGAAGTTGGAGAGAGCGCGCTTATATTAAAAACGATAATATTTAAGTGAAAATTACGAAAATTATGAAAACACGACTCGTTTAAAATAGAGCAAAAATCTCGTAGGAATTGTCTAAAATAGCATTTAAAGAAACACCGTGAATTTTTTCATTCATACTTGTAAAATGACTGAAAAAAACATGTTTATAACATTATAATTTTCGGAGCGATTTTTTTCTATCGAGGGAATTTCATATAATTACCCTTTCGGCGTGGGGAATTTATAGATATTATCTTCAAGAATAACTTATATTTTTAAGAGCTTTGAAACTTACAGTATTTAAGGAAAATATTTAATAAATCGGTAGAAGTGCGGGAAGCCGGGCCTTAATCAGTCTGCCAATAATTTAAATAAAACGTATGCAAAAGCTAATTCAAAATAAAGATTAGGTTAATAATTAGGAAAATGGATAAAGTGTCCTCGTGCATTCAACTAGACAAATTGAATTTATTTTTTATAATTTCGTGCGATCCAATATTGCATAATCAAACATCAAATAAATTTTCTTCTCCTTCTTCAGTCGGTTCTTCATTGCGGAGGATCGTAACCCCTACTATTTTTTATGGTGCACAAGGAAGGCTCCTCGCGGTTGAGCGACGACGAATATCTCCAGGTTGGAGTTATCGGTTTGGCGAGCAACGGGTCCAAAGTATCTTAAAACACGCTGAGGGCAGATAGCTGATATCCTATTCCAGGATGGAAATATAATATATTAGTGTGAATCCATGGTAGTGGAATTCTGAGCAATTTCTCCAGAACCACATTTCAAGGACGTCTATTGGCTTCCCTTTGCTGGCTCTAAGTGTCCATGTTTCCACACCATGTAGAAATATGGGGAAAATCAGCGCCCGGACGAGTCTCTTCTTGGTGGTTTTGGTTATGCCTGTGTCACTTTTTTGGGAAATAGCAATACTTTTTGAAATTCAATCTTCAGACCATCATATTATATGAGGAAAAGTTTCCCACAAAGACAATGTGGACATTGTTCAAGACAAGATCAAGTTTCAGTAGGTTCCCAATTTCTTTTATGAACCTCTGAATAGTGGCTAAATTTCAAAAACAAAATTACTTATCGCACTCGAATAAGCCAGATAAGAAAAAAACGACTGAAGTAAAACTTTTTTATGCTTCGTTCGCCTCGCCCGATCACATTTTTCGTGAAAAATGCTCTCGTCACGCATTCACCAGCTTACTCCCCAAGTCAAGCGTGCGTAAAGAAGTTTTACTTAAAAAATCGTATAAAAAAAATGTTAGTTGAATTACAAGGTATTAATTTTGGCAACCAATAATTTAATCTGTTAACATCTTGAAGAACTCTTATTTCTGTCACGTGTAGAAAGTATATAATCTTTAACAATTTTATAATATTTTTAAATATTCATCTCGTAAATTGTAAATGCAAATTCAAACTGTTGTGACTCCACACTTATGATTTGCAATAGCCGAGACTTAATTTAGAGTTCTTTGACCAGTTGATCAAAAATTATTTTATGTATATGACGCAAATGGCGATCATGATTGAGTCCATAGATCAAAATAATATTTATCACGTGTTAATTATTATTATTATTTTTTAATGACGGCTTGTATCGTGAAATTGTATAAATTATGTTTTGCAAATGATTCAAAGAATGCTGATCGGGTTATGGATTTCTGAGAAGTGTTGTCATTAGACATTATTAGCATACAATGATAAATGATGGCGGTTTCCCATTTCATTTTAAGAATTGAATTTACTGTAAGAATTGGGAATTAGTCATTCATGGGAATATTCAACCAAATGGATAATTTATTCAGTTTCTGAATAATATGTGAGATGTCTTTTAATTTTAACATAAATTATAAAATTTTGATGTACTTATCATGATACTCGATGATATGGATGGTTTACTAAAATGGGAAAAGGTGTC